>QFFB01004132.1:3420-50419 GCA_003316465.1 Ramaria cf. rubripermanens
GTCCCAACGTGCTAGGGCAGGCACACCCTGTACCGGCACGCACACGCGTGTACCGCATCATCGCACACCAGAGGCCGCATCCCGCGGTTCGGGCGTGTACTCGCCCCCGTACGCCTGGCGCACCGCACCTGCATGCATGCCCTTAGGCATGCACATCGGGATGCTACATGTGAGAGAAGGGGCAGGATCGTTATATGCCGCCGATGCCGTCCCCTTACGTCCATGCTCGCGCACCTGTGTAAAGGAGTGGCCTCAGACTTGGGCTTGGATGGGCCCAACGCCAGCGAAGTACCGCGCGTCGAGGGCGCCGCATCATAGAGAGGGGGTGATGTCAGGGGACACCCTCCAGGTTCCCTTCTCTTCTCTTCCTTTTCCTTATTTTCCTTTTACCCATGGTCTATTTCCTGTCTGTTCCCTTCCATTGTTGCCAGTCCATGTCTATTGTTATTCCTTCTGGCCTGACCACTAGTACAGTATAGTTCTGCTTAGGTAAGGGAGATCCTCACTCCTTTCTCTTTGGATCTCCCTCATCCTAGGTATGCGCACTAGTAGCTACTATGATTATATATACTTACCTTTAGATCTCCCTCATCCTAGTCTAGTGTGACTTCTACAGACTCGTTGAGGTCGCCCTTACAGCCTCGCCCAACACCATCCCAAACCGAGTCCAACCCGCACTTCCTCCAGTAATTATCGATGGTGAACCTGAGTTCGAGGTTTCCGAGATTCTCGACTTGAAAATAGATAACCACAGGAAAATCTGCAAGTTGCTATACCTGGTACGCTGGACTGGTTATGAAGGTACTGACGAAGAAACCTCGTGGATCCTCGCTTCCGAGCTTGACCACGTGGCAGAACTGGTACTTGACTTCCATAAGGCCTACCCAGCTAAGCCTGGACCTCTGGCCGACTTGTAATTTCTTATTCCCATGACCCAAGAAAAGCCATTTTATTACAAGTCCTTTTACTATTTACTATCACTCCTCATCTTCCTCTTCATCCCAATTCACTGCCATACTTAACAACTTCTGATAGTTAATTTCCTTCCTCATCTTCAAGAACTCCTCATCTGCCTTACTCCTCAGCCTGTTACTCTCCCTTACCTCCTGTCAACCTATCTAACTTGTATCCCAATCCCCTTACCGCCTCCAATAGTTCCTTCCTCTCTTCTTTCCTTGCTACCCTTCTATCCGCTTTACCCTTTCTTAACTCCTCCGCTCTGTTTAGCTCGTTCGCCCAAACTTCCCCAACCTCGGCCTCCTCGGCCGAGCTCGCTCCCCGCGCCTCCGTCCTCTGAGTCCGATCCTCCTCCTTACCTGTCACCCAGTCCTCCTCGCTGTCCGCCACAACCCTCTTGGACTTCGCTTTCTTCTTCGGCCGAACCTCTGCCTCCTCCTCGCTATCCTCGCTTCGTTGTGTGTTCCGCTTCCTCTTCTCCTTACTCGAGACCTCGGCTTCGTCCTCGCCCAAGTTTTGGGCCATCTCCTGGCCCTCACCCCTGATCGGTTTCTGCCGACGCCTCTGCGCGATCGAACAAGCTACGGACCGCGTCTTGCACCAGACGCAGGCCCCCAGGTCGACATCCCCATGATCGGAGATGACAAACTGAAGGCATGAGTCGCCCCACTTCTTGCAGGTCGCACAGACACGTTCCGCCACACGCCCGACACCCCAGTCTGCGCTGCGCTTGCGTCCTCGGCCTGGCTCACACTCCGGAAAGCAAGGAAGCCGGCCCCAGTGTGCGGATGATAAACCATCTGCAGCCGGGTATACTATGATACAGATCAGCAAGGTTAGCGAACTTGGGAGGCAAGCGAACTTACATTTTTTCCTATCGGGCCCTCAAACCAAGGCTTGCGCATGTCAATGGCCGAGGTGTCCCGAACATTGACGAGAACCTCGGCCTCAGGCAGGGCATCCTGAGTCGGCAGTGTCGCTGGTACTTCGTCCTTGTTGTCATTGACGGCAATGGGCTCCTGATGAGCAACGAGGAGGCAGGATGGGGAGATGCAGTCGATGGACATTGTTTCTATTTTGGGGTGGGAGGATACGACTACTACGCTGGGTCCACCAGCCCGTTCTCTGAGCTTTTAACTAACCTCGGTCGCGAGCTGACTCATCAAAAGGCAAACTCAAAAAACTTCAGTCCGAACCCCTCTGACTCCCAAAAGGCTAACTCTCACCTCAGAGCCAACGTTGAATAGCCATAAGAGGCTAACTCAACTACTCTATTGCGGCCTCGAGGGTCTCGGCCTTAAGGAGGGGGTACTGTTATGATCCGGTTCCTCGCGGATCTCCGGTGACCATATTCGGCCACTAACCCCGTCCCGAGCCCCTACCCTGAGCCTGACCTTACCCGAGTCTGTCCCAAAGTAGTCCGAGTCCAAGCCTGAACCCCGTTTCTCATCCGTCCCCGAGCTTCATTATGATCCCTTAGATAGTTTGTCCGACCCTGCCCCTCTGTCCTCCGTATATAAGTCTCGCTCTGTATGTACTTTGCTTTTCAGTCAGAAATCCAACTAGATACCCTTCGAACCATTTACTAGCTTCTCGCTCCGTTGCCTCTTAGTCCCTTTGCTCCTCTTGTCCTAATCTCCTTCTGAAATCAAGGGCATGTGTAATAGTGGATGGTGCAGCACATAAGCTGAAGCCCAGCCCTTCCTAGTACTCCTCGGCCGAGCTCGGTCCGAGCTCCCCCGAGGTCCCACACGAAGACCCGGTCTTAACAGCTGAGATGAAATAGACATGTGTGGAGCTTGGAGTTTTTAAAGACTCCTTGGAGTTTGAAGCTTTTAGATACGTGTCATTTGATTTTCCTTCGCCACATATCAGGCCTGTTCACTAGAGATGAGACACACACCATCTTTGGCAGTTACTTCCACAATATCCCACTGGGCATCATTGAAAAGGAACCTGTCAAAAAAGGATGCTGGCAGCATTTCTGTTAATAACATGCTAGACTCTAATGACTTCCCAACCCATTGGGGTTTGGTGTGGGTAATAGAGCAATATGTAAGTCTCCACTCCTCCTTTATAACCAGCCACTCCACTCCTCCTTTATAACCAACTGCTCCTGCTTTATAACTAACTGCTCCTGCTTTATAACCAACCTACCCCCCCACTCTCCTTTTAATCCTTATCTGATGATACTTTTGCTGATATATCTTTCTATATTTTACCTGCACAGGTACTTCATGGGCCTTTATATGGTGACCCTGTCCCCCCCCCCCCACATTTCAAATGCCAGATGGGTGCATCTTTTGGCCTGCATGGGCACTTGATTTGGTCTGCATGGACATGTTAGGATCTAGATGGACTTGGAAAATATCTCTCTCAATGGACATTTAATCCATATTGTGATAAACAAGTTTTAACTTCTCCTTCCTCTTCTCACCTCTGTTCTTACCCTCTATTCTGTTATGATTAACGGAGTTTATGATTGATAACAGTATACCGCACTCACCATACTCACACTGTGTATACGCGTGGTCACAGTACAGGAATACGACACACTACATGCGTTCACCGATCCTATCACCTACCCCTAGCCAATACCGGCCCCATTACATATTACTCATTCTCCCCCGCTCCACATTCATCTAATCACACATTCCGCATCACTGCGGTCATCTTTTCAGTTGCGTAGATACATGTCACGTAGGTAATAAACCCACTCCACTCGACCGCTCCATCCCAACTCCATGCCCGAGATACATACACATGCAGCCGTTTCCCATCTTTTATTTATCCCGCCACAATCTTCGTCCCTACATCTTACTACAGCTAGTCCGGTCACCCAGTTGTATAAGTAACTAATTTTCAGATACAAATCACTACTACAATTTATCATTCCCTTCACTCGCGTCGTGCAAGTGCCGTATCCGCTAGACTAGTCCCTGTGTCCTTTCTAGGTAACGCAGCGCTACCGGACTCCATTGATCTACATCTTAACTCGATTCCCCATATATCTGCCGACACGTACACGTACTTAAATTACCTGTGAACTCATACCGAACCGAACCTCCTTCACACCATCTGGACCCAGCAGTCCGGCCTATCACCTACATCACTCGAATGACAGAACGGCTCAATACATTCGGAGCAAACCATAAATACACATAGACGTATACATTCCACAAGATATTCCCTGCATTATACGATGCTATTACTTGATGAGCTCTTAGGCTTACAAAGATTCATCATAGCTTATCACAGCACCTCCAGGCACACAAGCCACATGCATGGACATACAACACACTTTCCATAACTCACCTGTTCTACCAGCACACAAAAAATACATCCCACTTCATTGGAAGGATGGGTTTTACATTGATCATGTCCTACCCTTTGGTCTTGCAACAGCCAGTGGAATTCAAGGCTTGGTTGCTGGTGCAATTGTGGACATTCTGGAGGCACATAGCATCAGCCCAACCCCAAAATGGGTCAATGACTTCAATTTCTTCCATGAACCTAATGAGTCCCAACATCTACTAAAGATGTACTAACAGGAATAATACCTATTAGCCTGCATGCAATGGTCCTTCTATGTGGACAGTCTATAATGCAGTCATTCATGTAGCAAAGAGCCTACTATTATGGGTTGACTGGTGTGGAGAATGAGTCATACAGCCTGTTCTTCTAGGATGTAATGCAGGTGACTTCTTGTAATGGTGACCTGACTGTGAGGGCAACCTAAGCAGATGCTCTACACTCAAGCAGCACACTGGTGAAGGGGGAATCCTAAGTCATATACAGCTACATACAATGCAAGGGCATACCTGGCAAAGGGGGAATACTAAGAGAAAACTCTAAGGATTGCCTTCACCCACTAGCTAACAGCTATATACTTTGGGCATCACAACTCTGTACCTCCGAAGCCTGAATTGCATAAGCAACAGGGGTGCTGAACTACAGACAGGGCTAGGGAGGTGTTCGGAAGCTGCCAAGGGACCAATCTGCACAGCTCTGGAACAAGAGGCCCATTGCTGAAGTAGTACTGGGTGGGGTTGACTTTGGAAGGGCTGTGTACACTTTGCATGCACTTTGCAAGACTTTGCAGGATGTGGGAATGTTCACATGGAGTGGAACCTAGGGTGCAAGGACTTTGCAAGGACTTTGCAAGACTTTGCAAGACTTTGCAGGACTCTGCAGGACTCTGCAGGAGTTCTCCTCACATCCACTTTGGCAAGGCTGCAGATACTTTGCATGCACTTCACAGGACTTCACAGGGTGTGGGAATGTTTGCATGGAGTGGAATGTAGGGTTTGAAGGTTTCACAAGGAGTTCACAAGAATTTCACAAGCTGCACAGAGGTTCCCCTTATACTGACTTCATATGACATATGATGTAGGACTTGTGACTTGTGACTTGTGATGTATGTGCAGTTATGTCCTGTGACAAAGCTTCAGCTTGGTGCCCTGAACTTGGGACTTAACTTGACTTAAGCATAAGACTTGAGAGAAAATTGACTTGAGAACTGAACTTGACTTGATTTTGTACAGAAAAAGCAAGCCCTTATATACACATCCCCAAGCTATAATGATGTCATGCACTGTGATGGGTTGAGTCATATGATGAGCAAGCAGTCTGAGTCAGTATGAGTCATGGTGAGAACACCAAGCAAAAAAGAGGAAACAAAGGGGAAATTACAATAGCAAAAGTAAGCAAGATTGTGTCAGATAGGGGTAGGGTATGGTGAATGAGTAATAAAAGATCCAAAAATACAACAAATATGAGTCATAATGAGAAAAGACTAACTAAAATAGAAACAAGGTGAGTCATTCAGGAACAAAGTGAGTCATAACAAGAACACTATAAATATCCACCAATCATAGTTGTATAAATTGTCCGCCATCTCTGAAATGAGTCAGGGTATTAGTTGGCACAATTGAGTCATGATAAAGAGGGTGACAAATCAGCAACAGAAATAGCTCCTAAATCTCTCCTTGATCCACTCTCATGATAGAATGTGAGAGGGGGATAGTCATATATGGTCTTGAGGAGTTCTATGATGAAGGTTGAGACAGATCAATGTGGGAGGGTTTGTTGGGTATGGAGCCCAGAATTCTGCCTTGTATTCTTCCCTTCCTTCATTATGAATGACCTTGCCTATATATCCAAGGAACATGAATGGCTGTGTGTTGTCTTGGAAAAATATGGAATCTCCAATGGCCTATGATTTTGGAGTATAGGGATGTGACTTCTTCATTGATAGCCATGCTGCTTTGGGTGACTGGGGATGAAGCATATAACATAGCTCAACATGTCTTTGAACATCTTCCCAATTGAGTGACCATCATGATAGTGAAGGTGATGTTGGAGACTCAAAGGTCTGAAGGGAAAAGAGTCTGAAGCTATGTTGATGGATGGCATGGGGATAATAATGAACTGATAATTGATGGGGTATGGCTGCATTATCTGGCTGGGCTGAACTGAGATGATGGAATAGGCTGAGATGAAATAGATGCATATGGAGCTTGGAGTTTTTGAAGACCCTTGCAGAGTTTGAAGCTTTTGGATACATGTCATGTGATTTTCCTTCACCACCACAGATCATGACAGTCTACACCTATGCTTATGACATTGATTGATACCATCTTACACATTACACACCCACTGGGAGTCCCTGGAATGACACCTCATTAAGGGCCACAGTTTACAATTCTGTTATAAATACATTGGCTTCAACTGGGACCTCATTTTGCATACAGTGGCACTGCCAGAACACATATGCATGGAGTATCTCAACTGAGTATTACTTTTCTTGTCATCCCAGAAAGTAGATTAATGTCATCCACAAAGCTATTGGGTACCCTACAACATGTCACATTTATATACATGCTTGGCCATTCATTCCTTCCTTTGTTGACACATTTCATCTCTTCCTTTGCTGGACATGCATTCTGTACTCACTTTCATACACTAACATCTCTCATTCACTTTGCCCACAGACTGTCATCAATGTTGACATATGGGTGGATGCTTCCAAATCATGGGGTATTCGCCTAACTGTTACTGGCCACTGGGCAGTATGGCAGTTGAAGCAAGGGTGGCACAGTGAAGGAAGAGACATAGGTTGGGCAGAGAAGATTGCAGTAGAGATTGCAGCTCTCTGGATAGGGTTCACAAATATCACAGACTCACATGTCTGCATACACAGTGACAGCACAGGAGTTATCAGCACTCTTTCTCATGGCAGGACCAGGAATGCACCTACAAATGAATCCATCTGGCACATTAGCTATATTCTTGCTCCTATCGATGTTACTCTGGATACTCAATATGTCACTTCAGCTACAAACCTAGCAGACCCCATCTCTTATGGTGAGACAAGACCACTTGGGAATTGTCTAGCTGTTGCATTCAATTTCCCAAGGGAGTTAAAGTCTTTCCTCATACATGTCTAGTATTCCTATAGTTCAGGCCACGCAGAATTGTGCCAGTCCATCATTGTTGGATGGGGTGAGCCTGGCTACCTTACCTCTGCCACACCACATACTGCCATTGTTTTGGAACCCTTCAAGACTTTGGTGTTATTGCTAACACTTCAATTTGTCAGAACATGTCATTTACGAGGCTTCAAGAATATTAAACAATGCTGCAACACAACTCTGGAAATAATTTAATATTTGTACCATGGTTGCAATCCATGTAATAACCAGTCCAAGTTAATACAGCTGGAAGGCAATGTGTTTCTTAGCAGCACTGGATAAATAAATTATTAGTCTGTAGGCTCAAGGACACTATTGGGGTCCAAGCGTATTCCAAAAAGGGGGAATATACTTGACAGGAGAGTTTGTAAGTGGACTGACCAGATAATCTGTCAATACACTGCAATAATGAATGAATAGTATGGGAGGTGGCTTTTGCAAGTGGCTCAACTCAACTTGTGAAAGTCACTGAACAGGAAAATCAACTGAACAGCTCATCTTGGGTATTGGAGTGCTAATTGGCAAGAAAATGAATTGACAATCTCACTCTGTAGAAATTTCACCTAGAGTGTTAATCTGGGTGGCTAAGTAGAAAACCAACTATATGGCCTGGTTAGCAGCTTATTAAGATATGCAAGTCATGTGAGTTGGTGAGTTGGATAGAAGAAGCTAGATTGCTAGATCAGATTGTGCTGATCTGAGGGGTGTTAAGATTGGATTTTGGGGTAAAGATATGTCAGTGTGTTTCTGACATGGGCCTACGGTTGTAGTGAATAACTCAAGAGGAGTACACAATGAACAGCACACATTCTCAAGGAAAGGTCACCCCAGTTCAGGTGTTCCTTTTGCTGATCCAAATACTCTGTGAAGTGTTGTGAATAGCAGTCTCAACAATGCCCCAAAGGAGGCATAGTGAATAAGATCAAAGGTTCACACTCACTGATCAGCAAAACTACCAATGTTGCAGTGGATAGTCTACTAAGGTGTCTTCTACAAGTGAGAGGTCAAGTAACAAGGTAGATGTATGATAATTGAACTAGAGAATTATACAGGTGGAATACAAGTACTTATAGTAAAAGCAAATGCAGGGGGGGACAGATAGAGAGGGGCTAGAACACTGTGGAATGGTAGCATGTGCTAGGACACAGAGTAAGGGTCGAACTACACCTTCATGGGGCAAGGCAACTGATGTGATCTATGAATGAAACCCATTGGCTAGACTGGACTTCTGCTTGCATTCAGTGGCCCTATGTTAGATCCCTGAGATCTAACACCGAAGCTCCAAACCTTCGGACCTCCGAACTCTGAAGTAACTATTATGTTCCGCTTTAGTTCTTGTTGTTTACCTCTTAAAGTATATTTCTCATTCACGACCCAAAGTAGAATACTTGTACCTCATTCGATCCAAACCTCCAACCCTATTCCGAACTCCACTTGTTATACACCTCTTATATCCTTCTTGTTATACATTCTTAGGACACAATTAGTTTATGAGGTATTAATAGTCCTCCAATCCTGTATCCAGTTCTCTAGTTTGAATATCAACTTATTTCCTCGTTACCACCTCCAGTCTTCTCACATCACTATCCCCGTAGTTAGATACTATTAGTGATAACTCCGAATCCGAATCTCCAAACCACCTCCAATACCCTCAATCTCTGAAATTAGGGACCAAACGATAGTAGGTGGTGCAACCCATAAGTTGAAGCCAAGTCCCTACCCCCTTGTATTGCTTTGAAGTCCGACCTCCGAGTCTCCAACCTCCGAAGTTCTGGGTAACATCTGTGAACTTAACAGTATATTTGAACTCACCACCTTTATCGTTCATGCCTCCCTGAGCTGTTACTAGAAGCATGGCCCAAGCAGGTCTTCCTTCATTTGATGAACCTTCGCCATGGGCTAGTCATGCCTCCATCAAGGAAATCCAACACCCCGACGAGGGACGCAACATACCTCGCCGATCCCCAACCAACCCTTTCAACCAAGAATGAGACATCTTGGATGATGGAGTCGAACCCCCGAACTTGGCCGAAGCCATTGCTATGCTGGCAAGAAACCTCTTGGTCCCAAAGGCATCCTCCACCAGGATGAAAGTCCAAGAACCAGAACCCTACGACGGAGCTGATACTCGCAAGCTCCAACCCTTCCTAGTTCAGTGCTATCTGAATTTTCGTGACAGATCAGAAGCTTTCTCCAATGATACATGCAGGGTAACCTATGCATTATCGTATCTCAAAGGGACAGCACTCGACTGGTTCGAACTGGGAATAATCTCCCCTGACCAACCCCCACCCTGGCTTAGCAACTGGGCTGAATTCAAGTCTGAACTCCAAACCAACTTCAGACCTCACAACCCCAAAGCAGAAGCCAAGGTCGAACTCAAAAACCTCTGAATGCGTGATAACCAATGAGTTGCCAAGTACCTAGTAGACTTCAACCAACATGCCGCTAGGGTCCAATGGGGTGATGCAGCATTATGCCGCCAACTCTACAACAGACTCCCGGCTTGTAGTAAGGACGAAGTCTCCTGAATGGGTAAACCCAATACCCTTGCAGCACTCCAAACTATGGTGCAAACCATCAATGCCCGCTACTAGGAGCGACATTCCGAAATTACTCGGGAAACCGCAACCACCAAATACAACAACCAATCCAACAAAGGCAAGGCTGTTGCAACCCCTCCTCTGAACACTGACAAGAGGCCTCCGAACACTCCAAAGGTAGGAAGCTCCAGTAATCAATCCAGAGCCTCCAGATCCTCTGGACAACCCCAATGAACTCCTGACCTCACCTCTAAGCTTGGAAAGGACGGCAAGTTGACGACTCAGGAATGACAACGTGGTCTCAACAACAACTTATGTCTGTTCTGTGGAAGGACCGGACACATGGCCAAAGAATGCTCTCAAGCAACTGCCGCCACCGTGAAGGCACACGCTGCATCCACTACTAAGACTGCTGAGAAGACAACCTCCAACACCAAGTCCATGCTGGAGTCAAAAAATTCTTGAGCAGCCCTCCGAACTTCATGCCGAAGGAGGACTGCATTGTAACTCCCGGTGTGACCCCAGTAGTCTGACTCAACACATCTGCTCTTTTTAGTCCAAACTCCTTAACACTTCGCCTAACCTCTAACCTCATTCCGAACACTCCGTTTTTAACCCTTGTCAACTCTGGCTCAACACACAGTTTCCTTGAATCTGCCTTCGTCTCGGAACACAAACTCCGAGCATATGACATTACTCCGATCCTGCTCCAACACTTCGATGGTATGACCAACAACATCATCCATCAAGCTGTCAACCTTCCGATCTGTTTCCCTTCTGGGGAACAACACTCCGTGACATTCTACATCACTTCATTGGATTCCAGCAGTTCCACAGTACTAGGACACAACTGGCTTACCTGCTTCAATCTGTTGATTGACTGGGCTTTGGGCAGTATCTCATTCCATGCTCCATCACAGGCTGAATCTTTGGTACCTACAGAGACAGTAGCTCCGGCTCTGATCTCATCCGAAACTCTGACCCCACTTGTTGCTCCAAAGATTGCCATGATCAATGCAGCAGCATTTGCCCGCGTATCCAGAATGGAAGACACGCAAACATTCCAGCTCCTTGTCTCAAGGCCAGACAAGCTTGACTCGGACAAAACTCCAGTCAACATGAGTGGCGTCCCAGAAGAGTACCGTGAATACATGGATGTCTTCAGTAAGGCCAAAGCCGACAAACTTGCATCCCATTGGCCTTATGATCTCAAAATCGAACTGGAAGAAGGAACAACCCTACCATTTGGTCCAATCTATTCCCTCTCCCAAAAAGAACTTGAGACCCTCTGAGAATTCCTGGAAGAACATCTAACCCAGGATTTCATCCGCCCCACTCAGTCTCTGTGCGGTGCTCTGGTGGTCTTTGCCAAGAAAAAGGACTGTTCACTCCGCCTATGTGTCGACTTCCGAGGCCTCAACCGAATCACCAAGAAAGACCAATACCCCTTACCTTGCATCTCCGACCTTCTAGATACACCATGCAAGGCCCATATCTATACAAAGATCGACCTCTGACATGCCTATCACCTTGTTCGAATCCACGAGGGTGACGAATGAAAAACCGCATTCCGAACTCGATATGGATTGTTCGAATGGGGTGTCATGCCTTTCAGACTTACCAATGGGCCCGCTGCTTTTCAGCGTTTCATGAATGACATCTTTGCTGACATGTTGGATGTATGCATTCTAGTATACCTGGACAACATCCTCATCTACTCCAATGACCCGGAGCAGCACCGAAAGCATGTCCAAGAAGTACTCCAAAGGCTCCGACAACACAACCTGTATGCCCGCGCTGACAAGTGCCTTTTCCACGTGGACACCATTGAGTACCTAGGATACATTATGTCTCTGAACAGACTCACGATGGACACCGCAAAGGTGTAAGTTATCCAAGATTGGCCTGAACTGAGAAAGGTCAAGGACATCCAGTCCTTCCTTGGATTTGCCAACTTCTATAGGCATTTCATTTTCAACTATTCCAACCTAGTAGTCCCGCTGACACCTCTCACTCGGAAAGGTGCTCTGTGGGTCTTCTCCGAAGAATGCCAAGAATCATTCAATGCACTCAAGAAGGCTTTCACCACCGCTCTGATCCTTCTGCATTGGATACCCGAAGCTCCTCTTATCCTCGAGACCAATGCCTCCGACTATGCTCTTGCCGCCATCCTCTTAATAACATCTCCAGACGATAACAAAGTACATCCGATCGCATTCCACTCTCGGACCTTTTCCTCCACGGAACAGAACTACAATGTCCATGACAAGGAACTAATGGCTATCTTTGAAGCGTTTAAGGTCTGGCAACACTACCTCAAAGGATCTCTGAATCCAATTGATGTTGTTACTAATCACAAGAACCTGGAATACTTTTCAATGATGAAGCTCCTCACATGACGACAAGTCCAATGGTCCGAATACCTGTCTCAATTCAACATGGTTATATGCTTCTGCCCTGGACGCCTCAGAACCAAACCCAATGCTTTAACTAGACGATGGGACGTCTACCTTAAAGAGGGGGAAAGTGATTATGCAACCATCAATCCGCACAACCCCCAGCCTGTATTCACCTCCGAACAGCTTACCTCATCACTCCGAGCTACGTCACTCTGCACCCCTGTACTCCGCGCAGCCATCACTATGGATATCAACCAACTCCACTCCAATATCTGAACCTTCGTCAACTCCAATCTAACCTTAGCAGATCACCTAAGCAACCTGATAGGACAATGGACCCTCAGTCCCAAAGGACATCTTCTACTAGACAACCGGATCTATGTACCAGACAACAATGATCTCCGACTACAAGTACTACAGTACAAGCACGATCATCCGATCTCTGGACACTTTGGACAAAACTGAACCTTGGAGCTGGTCCAATGAGACTATGTCTGGCCCGAACTCCGAACTTCTGTTAAGTCCTATGTTAAGTCCTGCACTACATGTATACACTCAAAGTCACAGAGACATCATCCCTATGGCTTGTTAAAGCAACTCCCCATTCTGGAACAACCTTGGAACTCTATCTCCATGGATTTCATCGAGAAGCTTCCTCCTTCCTCCAGATATGACACCATCCTTGTTATCATTGATCAACTCTCCAAACAGTCAATCTTCATTCTGACCTTCGATACAATCACTGCTCCAATTCTAGCTAAGCTGTTTGTCCTCCATGTCTTCTCCAAGCATAGAGTTCCCTTGCACGTAACCTCTGACCGAGGCTCGGAGTTCGTGTCCTCCTTCCTCCGTTCTCTTGGAAAGGCCCTTGACATGAAGCTCCACTTCACCCCAGGATACCACCCCGAAGGCAATGGACAGACTGAATGCATGAATCAATCCCTAGAACAGTACCTCCGAATCTACTGCAACTACCAGCAAGACAACTGGTCCAATCTCCTTCCAATCACAGAATTCACATATAACAACTCTCCGAATGCCACCACCGGCATATCACCCTTCTTCACCAACAAGGGTTACCATCCAAATATCTCCGTACACCCAGAGCGAGACCTCGCTTCCACCAAAGCAAGAGACTTTGCTGTGGACCTTGATGAGCTACACCAACACCTTTGAACAACCATCTCCAAAACACAGAAACAGTACTTCACCTCCACAGACCAACACTGAACACCACCTCCAAACTTCCAAGTAGGAGATAAGGTCTTCGTCTGGTCCAACCACATCTGAACTACGAGGCCATCGAAGAAACTTTCAGAGAAGTTCTTAGGTCCCTTCGAGATTATAGCTCAAGTTGGATCTGTGTCCTTTACCCTCTGGCTTCCAGACAGCATGCGATCCATCCACCCAGTGTTCATGTCTCAATGCTTGAAGCCACAACTCTGAATGAGTTTCCAAACCAATCTCCGACACCAGACCCTCCAATCATCATCGACAGAGAACCCGAGTATGAGATCTCCGAAATCCTGGACTCTAGGATAGACAAACGACGCAAGTGCAAGTTGCTGTACTTGGTCAATTGGGCTGGGTACGAAGGTACCAACAAGGAGACCTCCTGGCTTCCAGCCTCTGAGCTCGGACATGCTTTGGAAGTCACTTCAGACTTTCACCAGGCATATCCTTTCAAACCTGGACCTTTACCGCTTGCTAATTCTTAAAGTTCACACAATTCCAAGAAAACAAGTCACATTTAGTTCAGCTATCTACTGCAAGGTTTCTTCCTCCCTATCCAAAATCTCCATATTAACCGATCCCTCCGAGCCTTCCAGTCCTCCGGACTCTGAACCCCTCTTGTCCCAGTGCACGTTGTCCTCTAAATCCCTCAATTCCTCTCCCAAGTTGTCTGACTCCAACTCCAACTCCACGTCCAAGTCCAAGTCCTTTCACATGAGGTCCACCAGGGCCCCATGGATGTGCTCCAACCTCCACGTGCTCCTCTCCTCTGCTTTTCAGAGGTCCTGGACCTCATCACCAATGCGAGCCAGGGACTCTAAGAGCCCCTTCTCAAACCTCAACATCCTTGGAGCCCCCTCAGATTTCCTCGGCCTGGGAACTATGACCTCCACCTTGGTCCTTTTAGATGGTTGTTCCCCCATCCCCACCTCCGACCGTCCACGTTTTCACGGAGCCACAAGCTCCACTCCGACAACGCATCAGACCTTTCATGTTAGATCCCTGAGATCTAACACTGAATCTCCGAACCTTCGGACCCCCGAACTCCGAAGTAACTATTATGTTCCGTTTTAGTTCTTGTTGTTTACCTCTTAAAGTATAATCCTCATTCACGACCCAAAGTAGAATACTTGTACCTCTCTCGATCCGAACCTCCGACCCTATTCCGAACTCCGCTTGTTATACGCCTCTTATATCCTTCTTGTTATACGTTCTTAGGATACAATTAGCTTACGAGGTATTAATAGTCCTCCAAACTTGTATCCAGTTCTTTAGTTCGAATATCGACTTATTTCCTCGTTACCACCTCCAGTCTTCTCACATTCCTCTCTATAGTTAGATACTATTATTTGATACCTCCGAGTCCCTCTAGTCAGCCTCCGAACCTCCGAACCTCCGATCTCCGAAATTAGGGATCAAACGATAGTGGGTGGCGCAACCCATAAGTTGAAGCCAAGTCCCTACCCCCCTCGCATACCTTCGAAGTCCGACCTCCAAGTCTCCGACCTCTGAAGTTCCGGGTAACGTCCGTGAACTTAACATTTCAGTCCCGACATGTGCAGCATGACATTCCTGTAGAAAAAAAAAAAAAAAATCAGGCAAAGCACAAGACAGTAATGGACACTCCCCTTTACTGCCATCCTCCCACTTGCACTCCACTGCCCTCCTCCGGCAGTTATGGCAGACCCGAAGGTCCACCACCTTCCCCTTGTTTGGGGTCAGCACACGGACCTCCGAGCCTCCGATTTCGGGGGCACTTGGACCAACCTCCGAGACCTCCGCAGGTCCCAGACCTTCCTTGGTCCTCCAGCGCTCTTCCTCCCACATTGGTCACCTCCTCTTTTCCTCCTCCACTTGCCTCTTCTGAAGCACCTCATTAAAGGCAACTTGCCTTTTATGCTCCTCCTCCTCAAGCTGCTTCCTCTCCTCTGCCGCCGCTCGCTCCGAGCCCTATCCTCCTCATACCTCCTCCAAATCTCTGTGGCCCTCCAGGCCACCTCCGCCTTCGCAGCCCTCCTCCATTCCTCTTTGGCCTTCCTGGCCTCCTCCGCCCTCCAAGCCTCCTCAGCTTTCCTCCGCTCTGGCACAAGCCTCCTCCTCTGCCGCTTGCTGGGCCTCTTCGGCCTGAGCCAGCTCAAGCTCCTTCTGGAGCTCCACCAGCTTACGCGCAATTTCAGAAGACAGCATGGGCGTGTTGGGCATTTTTGGGGGCAGGGGTTGTGGGTAGCAGAAGAGAATTCTTGCTGAGTTCTTCTGACCCCCTTGATTCTTATACTGATTTCCAAAATCTCCGATTTATATTCCCACGGTTATTTCTGTCGTAAATCGTAACATCAAGGACCTTTTTCTATTTTTTCTTCTTTTATTTCTATGGATAATCTAGTTAGAATTTCATCTTCGTTCTATCCATCTCCTTCCATCCGGACTCTTCTCACAGACATCATCACTTTATCTTGAGCATTCTATTCATTTTTCTCTTCTTCGTTCATCTATCCGAGACGCTTTCATGCGTAACACCGAGCCGACGAAATCAATGCCAGACACAAGTCGAGGCGTGCAGCGACGCGTACTTCCCATTCGAGACGCATATATGTGTAGTAAATCAAGTCGAGGCACCTTAGGTGCAGCATTTTATTTCCTTAACATTTACACTGATCGGTCCTTCATTCTATCTCTGAGTCTGTGTGCGCAGCGGATTCAGACCGTTCCTTTACCTTAGAGAGCCAGGGGCTCAGATATCATATGTTTTATTTTCATTCTCCTATTACTCCTATTTTACTCCTTAGTATATTAGTAGGAGACATACACTTTAACAATACGACGATCTTCTTCTTTTACGCCCATCTTACTTTTGAGTTTTACTGAGTCTTCGAGTTTATCTTACCACAATTTCCAGCTTCAAGTTCTAAGCCTCGGTTATCCTATCGACTTTTATTACCTTCCAGCCCCCTCTTCCCTATCACAATAACATAACCGACATATCGACCTCGCTTTGTTTTACAGGTAAAAGAATAAAAATTTCCACGGCCTCGTGGGCTTGGCCCCTAAAAGGGGGATACTGTTAGATCCCTGAGATCTAACACTGAAGCTCCAAACCTTCGGACCTCCGAACTCTGAAGTAACTATTATGTTCCGCTTTAGTTCTTGTTGTTTACCTCCTAAAGTATATTTCTCATTCACGACCCAAAGTAGAATACTTGTACCTCATTCAATCCAAACCTCCAACCCTATTCTGAACTCCACTTGTTATACACCTCTTATATCCTTCTTGTTATACATTCTTAGGACACAATTAGTTTACGAGGTATTAATAGTCCTCCAATCCTGTATCCAGTTCTCTAGTTTGAATATCAACTTATTTCCTCATTACCACCTCCAGTCTTCTCACATCACTATCCCCGTAGTTAGATACTATTAGTGATAACTCCGAATCTGAATCTCCGGACCACCTCTGATACCCCGATCTCCAAAATTAGGGACCGAACAATAGTAGGTGGTGCAACCCATAGGTTGAAGCCAAGTCCCTACCCCCTTGTATTGCTTTGAAGTCCGACCTTCGAGTCTCTAACCTCCAAAGTTCCAGGTAACGTCTGTGAACTTAACACCCTACACCCTGCAGATGGATATGAATGATGCAAAACAAGGGCAAAGCATAGTGGCATGATGGTGAAGATAATGTTTGGCAACCAGTGAATAGGAGTGGGATAGACTGCGGAGGCCTTGCCAATATCAGCATGATAGAAGCATGCAAGGGGGGGATTGTTGTAATTTGCTGAACTTGAGATCTGAAAAACGGCAGTCATGACAAGGGGGTTAGAGTGGCCTCCTTATATATTGTATTGTATACAGGATTATGTAAAGTGGGGTTCTTCTATCTATTAGGCAAGTGATGTCATATGTAGCTATTTTAGTATCTAAAACACACCCTGTAACTATTGTGGTATGTTTGCACAAGGAGGAACAAGAATAGATAACTAATCACCTGCGCTGTTATGTAAGCTTTACACACCTTTGCACAGCCTTTGCACAGCCCTGCACAGCCCTGTGAGGTTTCAGGGGTTTGTTTGGAAAGGTTGTGCATTGTTTGGCCTTTATCTGTCCAATGAGCTTTGTGAGATTCAAACCCTGGTTTCCGAGCTTTGTACATCTTTGTGCAGCTTTGTACAGTCCTGCACAGCCTTGGTTACTAGGGCACAGACTAAAGGGTGTGCTGGGTTTGAAGTATTTATGGATGCACTGCCTTGTGTAAGCTATGGAGGCAGTGTTCAAAGTCAGTGGCTGAGTCTTGAGTTAGCCAAGGTGCCAGAGTTGTGGGTGCTTGAGGGCCTACAACTCCAAACTCACAGGTCATGGTTTGTTCCAATCAGAGTTTGAATTGGCTGGACTGGAATAAAGTTGTAGGTCTGTGTGGGTCCAGCACTCAGCATGACAGATTTGAGTGTTTTTGAGCCAGGGAAGGCATGTAAAATGGCGAAAAAATAAGGAAAAACCCAAGAAATATTTGAAAGCTGTTTCCCCATCAAAAGCTGTATGTATTGGCTAATTTATGATGAGGAAAAAGGGTTTTACAGAGTTTTTAATCCTTTTTTTCGAGATTTTCTAAGCAAAGGCAGCTCCTACACAGCCATAAGCCCTACATTTCAAAAAATCTGAAAAACTTTCTTGCACAATCACCATTTCACCTGCATGTACTCACATCCAGGCATATTCCTTCTTGGCAGTCCCCACAGTCCCTCCTCAACTGATCTTCACTTCAACAAACTTTCTCCTCCAGCAATGTTACATATTTGGAGGTGTTTACAAGTGCAGTGGTGAAGAAAACAAGAGCAAACTGTGTTAAGTTCACAGATGCTACCCAGAACTTTGGAGGTCGGAGACTTGGAGGTTGGACTTCAAAGCAATACAAGGGGGGTAGGGACTTGGCTTCAACTTATGGGTTGCACCACCTACTATTGTTCAGTCCTTAATTTCAGAGATCAGAGGTTCAGAGGTTCCTTAGAGGTTCAAAGTCAGGAGTATCACTAGTAGTATCTAACTACAGAGATAGTGATGCAAGAAGACTGGAGGTTGGTAACAAGGAAATAAGTCAATATTTGAACTAAAGAAGCAGATACAAGAGTGGAGGACTATTAATACCTCATAACCTAATTGTATCCTAAGAACATATAACAAGAAAGACATAAACGTAGAACAGGAAGGATATAAGAGTCAAATAATAATCGGAGTTTGGAATAGGGTTGGAGGTTCAGATCGAGTGAGGTACAAGTATTCTACTTTGGGTCGTGGATGAGGATTATACTTTAAGAGGCAAACAACAAGAACTGAAACAGAATATAATAGTTACTTTGGGGTTCAGAGGTCTGGAGGTTTGGAGTCTCGGTGTTAGATCTCAGGGATCTAACAAACTGGGGTGGTGGTTTGTTATGTTTCCATCAATATTGTGATTCCAAAGCAATCCCTGGGTCTGACCATTGTCCTGCATTGGAAGTGCTATTATGCATGTTCATGGCAAATTGTGGAGCTAGCAATGTAAGCAAATTATGCATTTCTAGTTGGCTTTCCAGACTCTACAGATACCACAAGATCCATGGTGCATCATGGCATGGAGCAGGAGCCCTAACACCAGTTAAAAAAGGCATAGCGAACTTGGCTCCTGCTAGTTCAAAACACCCTCCTGTGAGAGTGAACTGGCATGAGCAATCACAGACAATCTTCAAGGTTTATTTATAGAGAACTTCAAAGATGAAAGCAGCACTAGCACAGTAAGTTCCTCAGAGATCAAGATAAGGAATTCACTGTGCTGGCACAGAATCTAACTATTGGTGTGCTGATTACATAATTAAAGGATATTCTACTGTAACTCACTAGATGTGAACACAATGGGAAAAGGGTGGGAATAGGAGTTAAACATGATAGACTAGTGGTGAGATGATAGTAATATAATAGAAAAGGAAAGGAAAGGAACAAGTGAACCCTGACACCTCCCCATGAACCAGTAAACCTGGCATACCTAGATACCTTATACTATGGTCTAAATCTATCTGATCCCTTCAATGTGGCCATCTTTGCTATAGCTTGTACTGCTTTCTGGGCCTGCTGTAGCTTGCAATCCTATCTTGCAACAGCTTTAATGCTATGTATCATATCATGTGTGACATGGTAATCAAGCATGGGGTTGCCAAACAGGGCCATCATTTTACAATCATACACATTCCTTACTCCAAGACAGGCAATGATTTACATTTAATTGAAATGTCACACCCCTCTAGCCCAGTCACTGCCTTTGAATCATATGCATTGTACTAGGCATCTACCACCTATAGCTCCTTTATTCACTTATGGAACAACTGAAACCAACTGGTCACCCATGGCTTGCAAGGTATTTTTGAAGCAATGTAATGAAATGTGGGCCCAAGCAGGACTGAACCAAATGTATGGACACAGCTTGCAAATAGGCAGGACAATAACACACTTATTACTCATGGGTGTAGACCCTTGGATTGTGATGGTCATTGGTTGTTGGACATCAAGTGAATTTCTATTGTATTGGAGGAAGGTGGAACAAATATTACTGAACTTCATAGGTGAAGCATATGATTCTGTTATGTCATTAACTTCTCATATGTCTGTTATTTGTGGTAACCTTTGGGCCAATTCATAATTCAAACATAGCTGAGGGTTGGGGGCGAGCTGACGGTGGAGGTTCACTGTCCGTTGTTTCTGAGAAACACCGGTTTTTATAGGTAGTGGAGCTTCCCTCCGCATCCTCACGCTCGAGGGTGGCTCAGACAAGGTCACGTGACATCGGAATATTCCGCAGACCAGCTCCAAGGGTTTGTACGCACCCACATTGGACCTAAACCCGCGGTTTGCTCCCTGAGTCAGACTACTCCTCTCCCCCCAGCCCCACGGCAAGTAAACAAGTACTATAAATCTTGCCTAATCAATTAGCGGTACATTGAACTATTAATCAGCCTCCACCAGTCCTTCTGGTACACATTCGAACGACTATCTTCGAATCGCGTAACTGTATAGGACTAGGTTCGAGTCTACTCCGATAACGACTTCGTTAAATCATGGCACGTGATGTTTTCGTGTATGTGACTTCACAGATCTCTGGATACATGAGGTGTGGTAAGACAGATTCGGAAACAAAAGTAGCTAGCTATGGGGGCAAATATCCGAAGCGATAGCTTGGAGTTGACCCTCGGACGATTTCTATGTAGGAGCTCACAAGAAATGCACCAGCTTCTGTCTAATTCTTGACCGTAACCTGAGCCTCAACGAGTGATAGACTCTCGGGGTGGCTTTCCTTGATTGACGCTTTCAGCGCGTCGAATCGGTCCCACCACCATCCGTTGACAGTCTCATAATCGCCTCCAGAACCTCGTGGTCGCGACCATGGTTTATCATCCAAGATGTAATGCAGACATCGGACATCCTCATCCCGCCACAAAGGCTGGTGGATGATTCGCAGCGTCTTGATTGAGTTGTACACATACGGGAGCAGCTTCCATTTGCCCTTGAAGAAGTGCGCCAGCAAGTCTTGGTCTATGCGGAAAAACGTCAACTCCAAACAGGACAGTTTCAAGTATTCTCACCAGGGAAAGAGAACGTAGGGATGAGATGAGAGGTAGCCAAGAAGTTATACAGCTCGCGGGATAATGCCTCCGAGGGCTGCAAACGGACCGTGCCTGAATTGAGGAGTGCGTACGTCCGAGGAGAAGTAGCGGTGACTTCTGCAACAGGCGGAACTGCTCCATCAGTGACTTTCAATGGGGTGTATGGGCAATTCTCAGGAACCCTGGAGAGACGGTCAGAGTGGGCACTCGAACAAATTTGAGCCGGTCTACCAATCCTTTGGGTAGTGGGCGAGCTTGCGTGGGTTACACGTGCAAGTGTGACAGGCAGCAATCCAATCCGGGCTAGGCAGCTCAAAGTCCAAAAGGTCGTCCATGTTCTTGAGAATAAGCATGTCCGAGTCCAAGAGTGCAACACGCTGTGATACGAATCAGGAAAAATAATTCATCAGTGCAACGACGCTAACTCACATCGTACTCCACGAGTTCAAACACCCTATGCGACCACGAATCAGCCGCCATAGTACGATCAGTGTGAGATCACCGACCTCAGCTTTGTCCAGGTGTCTTTGAAACGCGCGTCATATGGTGCCAGTGTGTGTGAGCCTTCCCTGGGATCCAAGCGTGCTATTTCTTTAATTGTTATTTTTTCCTTGGAGAGCACATCGCGAGCCCTCTCTGAGAGCTCAGGTGTTACCATTACCACAAGCTCATACTTTGAGCCCACTGATCGCAATGAGTAGTTCAAAACCAGCGTCCCAGCTAGATAAGACTCTCGGGTGAGTAATGTAACAAAGGCAGCCTTCATCGTGCACCAGGTGAAAGGAGACGACAAAACACAGTGTAGGCCTAGTGGAGCAGACGAGTCATCGATTTACAGGTCCCACTAGATATTTAGTCCTGGATGTTGGAAAAAGCCGAATTCAACATTCTGATCAGGCATGATGCATGATTACCGGATTCAGCCATCGACATCCGAGTTCATAGTCGATTGTTACCATTCGAGCGGGGGCTGCCAAGCCAAACACACTAGGACCCACTGCAACCCACTGCAACATCTATACGAGCATGAGGGAACCCAAACAACACTGAGGAGCCTATCCGTTCTCTCATTACATGCAAGAGGTAGGATTGTACAGTGCGACGCCACTAGGGTTGTCCTGCCTGTCCGGTAGCTAATAGTACATTTGTCCATTGACACAAACATTATATCACGTGATGCGTGATAGACGCGTCAAACTAACAAACGCTTGTCCTCAAAATTGTTCGACTGACGATATATAAGTGTGCAGCCAGACAACCCCCACGTTCTCCGTCATATATGACCCCCACGTTCCATTGGCAGCCACGCTTCTTCCATGATGCCTCAAGCTATATAAGCCATCCACCCGCTCAAAGTATTCCTTCAAACTCGCTCTTCCTGTTTCCTCCCGGCTTCTCCATTGGCCTTATGCCCTCCTCATGGTCAAATCCTGCTCGAAACATCGATGGATTGATACTTAAAGCCCAAGCCACAGTTGACGATACTTCCTGTGGAGTCGACCTACATCCTTGAATGTTCCGGCCATCTACCTATGCTGATATATGCAGCATGCTTGTTTTTTAGACTATGCAGTGAGTACTACATCCTTTTTGCACTTAACCCGCCTCTAAAGAGCAGCTCCATATAAGATCCCCTCAGTCTCCACTTCTAGTTCCGATTTCAATCTTCGTCTCTTCCTCCACCATTGTCTTCCTCTATACCCCTTAATATGAATGCCTCGTCTGCTGTTCCATGCCTACACGGCTTCAGTGCTGTCCCAAGTGCACTGGACAATCTCGGAATTAGTAGCCTGTAAAGGACTTTCTACTGCGCAGAATTGAGGCAAAATTATGCAACAGGTAAGTCTATGTCTCACCATTTTGCAACATTAATTTCTTATTGTTTTTCTCAGTGCAGAGATTTCAACTGTTGTCATGTTGCTTTCCATACTGGTGCATTATTAGATCCCAGAGATCTAACACTGAAGCTCCGAGCCTTTGGACCTCCGAACTCCAAAGTAACTATTATGTTCCGTTTTAGTTCTTGTTGTTCACCTCTTAAAGTATAATTCTCTTTCACAACCCAAAGTAGAATACTTGTACCTCTCTTGATCTGGCCCTCCAATCCTGTTCCAAGCTCCGCTTGTTATACGCCTCTTATATCCTTCTTGTTATACGTTTTCAGGATACAATTAGCTTACGAGGTATTAATAGTCCTCCAAACTTGTATCTAGTTCTTTAGTTTGAATATCGACTTAATTCTACGTTACAACCCTCCAGTCTCTTCGCATCACTACCTCCATAGTTAGATACTATTAGTAGTAACTCCAAGTCCAAACCCCCAGACTACTTCCGATACTCCGGCCTCCGAAATTAGGGACCAAACGATAGTAGGTGGCGCAACCCATAAGTTAAAGCCAAGTCCCTACCCCCCTTGTACACTTCCGAAGTCTCCGACCTCCAAAGTTCCGGGTAACGTCCGTGAACTTAACAAAGCTCCAAACCCTTGGATCTCCAAACTCCAAAGTAACTATTATGTTCTGTTTTAGTTCTTCTTGTTTGCCTCTTAAAGTATAATCCTCATTCACAGCCCAAAGTAGAATACTTGTATCTCATTTGATCCAAGCCTCCAACCCTATTCCAAACTCTGATTATTATTTGACTCTTATATCCTTCCTGTTCTATGTTTATGTCTTTCTTGTTATACATTCTTAGGATACAATTAGGATATGAGGTATTAATAGTCCTCCAATCTTGTATCCACTCTTTAGTTTGAATATCAACTTATTTCCTTGTTACCAACCTCCAGTCTTCTCGCACCACTATCTCTGTAGTTAGATACTACTAGTAACACCTCCAAGTCCAAACCTCCAGATAACCTCCGATACCCCAATCTCCAAAATTAGGGACCAAACAATAGTAGGTGGCACAACCCATAAGTTGAAGCCAAGTCCCTACACCCCTTGTATTACTTCAAAGTCTGACCTCCAAAGTTCCGGGTAGTGTCCACGAACTTAATAGTATATTTGAACTCACTACCTTTATTGTTCATGCCTCCCCGAGCTGTTACCAGAAGTATGGTCTAAGCTAGTCTCCCTTCATTCAATGAACCTTCACCACGGGCTAGTCACCCCTCCATCGAAGAAATCCAGCATCCCGACGAGGCATGCCACATACCTCACCAATCCTTGACCAATCCTTTCGACCAAGGACAAGACAACTCAGACGATGGAGCCAACCCCCTGAACTTGGCAGAAGCCATTGTTATGTTAGCCAAGAACCTCTCGGCCCCCACAACATTCTCCACCCAGATGAAAGTCCAAGTACTAGAACCCTACAATGGAGCTAATACTCACAAGCTCCAACTTTTTTAGTTCAGTGTTATCTGAATTTTTGTGATAGATCAGAAGCTTTCTCCAATGATACTTCCAGAGTAACATATGCATTATCATTGGCCCAGTTAGTGAGCAAAGTTGGGGGTTGGTCAGGGGAGATTATCCCTGGTTTGAACCAGTTTTCAAGTCTGAACTCCAAACCATCTTTGGACCTCACAATGCTGAAGCTAAAGCCAAGGTTGGACTCAAAAACCTCCAAATGCACAACAACCAATGAGTTGCCATTATCTTGTTGACTTCAACCAACACACTGCTAGAGTCCAATGGGGTGATGCCGCTTCATGCCAACAACTCTATAATAGACTCCCAGCTCAAATTAAGGACAAAGTCTCTTAAATGGGTAAACCTGATACCCTCACCACACTCTGAACTATGGTACAAACCATTGATGCCAGCTACTGGGAACAACATTCCAAAATCACTTAGGAAGCCACAACCACCAAGTCCAATGACCAGCCCAACAAAGGGAAGGCCACAGCAAAGACCACTCCAAATACTAACAAGAGGCCTCCAAATGCTCCAAAGGCAGGAAACCCCAGTAATCAGTCTGGAGCCTCCAGATCATCTGGACAACCACGACAAACTCCTGACCTCACCTCAAAGCTTGGTAAGGATGGCAAGTTGATGACTCAGGAATGACAATGCCATCTCAATAACAACTTGTGTCTGTTCTGTGGAAGAACAGGACATATGGCCAAGGAATGCTCTTGAGCATCTGCCGCCACCACAAAGGCATGCGCTGCCTCCACTGCCAAGGCCACCAAGAAGATGATCTCTGACACTAAGTCCATGCTGGAGTCAAAAAATCCTTGAGCAGCCCTCCAAACCTCATGCCGAAGGAGGACTGCATTGTAACTCCTAGTATGGCCCCAGTAGTCCAACTCAACATATCCACTATTTTTAGTCTGAACTCCTTGACACTTCACCTAACCTCTGACCTCATTCTGAACACCCCATTTTTGACCCTGATCAACTCCAGCTCAACACACAGTTTCCTCAAATCCGCCTTTGTCTCTGAACACAAACTCCAAGTATATGACATCACTCCCATTCCACTCTGACTCTTCAACGGTATGACCAATAACATCATCTGTCAAGCTGTCAACCTTCTGATCCATTTTCCTTCCAGGAACAACACTCCATGACATTCTACGTTACTTCGTTGGATTCCAGCTGTTCCACAGTACTAGGACACAACTGGCTCACCTGCTTCAATCCGTTGATTGACTGGGTTTTGGGCAGTATCTCATTCCGTGCTCCATTACAGGCTGAATCTTTGGTGCCTACAGAGACAGTAGCTCTGGCTCCGATCTCATCTGAAACTCTGACCCCACTTGTTGCTCCGAAGATCACTATAATCAGTGCAGCAGCATTTGCCCACATATCCAGAATGGAAGACACGCAAACATTCCAGCTCCTTGTCTCTAGACTGGACAAGCTTGACTTGGATGAAACTCCAGTTGACATGAGTGGTGTCCTGGAAGAGTTCCATGAATACATGGATGTCTTCAGCAAGGCCAAGGCCGACAAACTTGTATCCCATTGGCCTTACAATCTCAAGATTGAACTAGAGGAAGGAACAACTCCACCATTTAGTCCGATCTACTCCCTCTCCCAGAAAGAACTCGAGACCCTCTGAGAATTCCTGGAAGAACATCTAACCTGGGATTTCATCTACCCCACTCGGTCCCCATGCAGTGCTCCGGTGGTCTTCACTAAGAAAAAGGATGGATCACTCCGCCTATGCATTGACTTCCGAGGTCTCAACAGAATCACCAAGAAAGACTGATACCCCTTACCTTGCATCTCTGATCTCCTAGATACACCATGCAAGGCCTGTATCTATACTAAGATCAATCTCTGACATGCCTACCACCTCGTCTGAATCTGTGAGGGTGACGAATGGAAAACTGCATTCTGAACTCGGTACAGATCATTCAAATGGCATATTATGCCCTTCAGACTTACTAATGGACTGCTGCTTTCCAATGCTTTATAAATGACATCTTTGCTGACATGTTGGATGTATGCGTTCTAGTATACCTGGATGACATTCTCATATACTCCAATGACCCAGAGCAGCACCAAAAGCATGTCCAGGAAGTACTCCAAAGGCTCCGACAACACAACCTGTATGTCTGAGCTGATAAGTGCCTTTTCCATGTGGAAACCATTGAGTACCTCAGATACATTATGTCTCCAAATGGACTCATGATGGACATCACAAAGGTGCAAGTTATCCAAGATTGGCCCAAACCAAGAAAGGTTGAGGACACCCAGTCCTTCCTCGTATTTTCCAATTTCTATAGGCATTTCATTTTCAACTATTCCAACCTAGTAGTTCTGCTGACACATCTCACCCAGAAAGGTGCTCCATAGGTCTTCTCCAAAGAATGCTGAGAATCATTCAACACACTCAAGAAGGCTTTCACCACCACTCCGATCCTTCAGCATTGGATACACAAAGCTCCTCTTATCCTCAAAACTGATGCCTCCGACTACACTCTCGCTGCCATCCTATCAATAACATCTCCAGACAACAATGAAGTACATCTGATCACATTCCACTCTCAGACTTTTTCCTACACAGAACAGAACTACAATGTCCATAATAAGGAACTAATGGCAATCTTCGAAGTGTTTAAAGTCTGGTGACACTACCTTGAAGGATCTCCAAATCTGATCAATGTTATTACTGATCACAAGAACCTGGAATACTTTTCTACAACAAAGCTCCTCACACAATGCCAAGTCTGATGGTCCAAATACCTGTCTCAATTTAACATGGTTATACAATTCCACCCTAGACATCTCAGAACCAAACCTGATGCTTTAACTAGACGATGGGATGTCTACCTTAAAGAGGGGGAAAGTGATTACACAGCCATCAATCCACACAACCTCTGGCCAGTATTCACCTCTGAACAACTTATCTTGTCACTCCAATCCACGTCACTCTGTGCCCCTGTACTCCATGCAGCCATCACTATGGATATTGTAAGGGAAACCCTCAAACACTGTGGAGATCACACAATCACACAGGCTGACAGAGGGGAAAACCAAAGTATACATAAATGAATGAGACATGCAATGAAGGGAGATCTCACCTGACAGAGGGGAAAACCAAAGAGAAAAGTCTAAGGTCCCCACTGCCAGCGAGCCTGTATTATACTACGCCCAACTATGCTCAGGGCCATCGCTTGGTACCTACCAACCCTGCACTCCGTGGATCCCTAGCTGACCCTGGACACTCATACTTGACCCATTTTACTTCTGAGGCAGTTCCAGAAGCAGAGGCAGAGCAGAGTTCAGAACTGTAGAGATGGAGCAGAGTTTGGAACTGCGGAAGCGGAGCAGAGTGTGGAACTTTGGAAGCAGAAAGTGGGATGTCCCCTGACATCTGCCATACACTGAGGGCTCGCCTTCCTTGATTTGTCTTGTGTCTTTCATTAGCACAAGTCCTTCCATGTTCAAGTCTATTCCATCCATGCTTCCGCATTTTTTCAATTGTTCAAAAACTTTACATTCTGTTAACTAGGTTACATTTTATGTCCTACCCTTCCACATTCCTGTCCCCTCTGTCTCTGTTTCTATCTCCATTTCCATCTCCATTTCCATTTCCATCCCCTCCATCTCCTCCCCAGTTCCAGTACTTCCACCTGTCACCTGCTTCCAGATTCCTTCACAGAGCTTGGTTGATCCCACCTAGCTGGTGGTCCAATATCGCTCCAATCTCCCATAGGAGGCCCCTTATGTCCATAAGAACATCCAGAGCCCCCCCCTCATTCCTGTTCTGTTGGGCCCCCATTCCTGCCCTCCTGCTTCCACTTCCACTACCTTCCACCTTGGAAGGCATGTCCCATAGATATTGGTACACTCCTGCCTGGGGTATGTACCTCCTTTGCGCAGACAGGGGTTTTACTGGTTGCCCTGGCCCATGTTGCCTTTTTTCCATGCAGCACATGTCATCTGACCCCATATACAGTGCACTGCCTTTTCAGGCCTCTGCACCAAGAGCGAATGCTCTCCCTCCCCTTACCATCCCAGACACATCCAACCTTCCTCTTCTCACAAGTGTCACAGTTCCATACCTCTCTAACCAACTCCTCCGCTCCTGACAACTCTTCCATCGCAGCTCTGTTCCACTTCCAGTTAACAACCACCTGCACCTTCTCTATCTCCTCAGCACCTTCCAGGCCCTCCCCTTGCTTTCCCTGTTTCCTCTGCACCAGTTCCTGTAAGGCTTGTTGGCATGCATTCCATGCCACCACCCAGGTCTCATCCAGCACCACTCAGTTCTGCTGGACGGCTGTTACATCATCCATAATGATGGGCAACCACAATGGCAGCCATAAGTTAGCATATGCCACCTGATCAAGTCTCACTGCCTCCAATGGCGTAGGGATGGACACAGAGTCATTATCCCCACCTATTTCTGGATCTCTCATAAGTGCATCCAGTTCCATCCACATGGTTTCCTCTGTACATTCTGCCTCTGTGCGTCCTGCTTCCACATGTTTTACCTCCATGCATACTGCTTCTGTGTGTTCCGCCTGCTCACACTGTTCATGCTCTTGTTGCGCTGCCTTGTTGCATGCCTTTTGATCATGCTCTGCCTATTCTGCATGCTCACATGCCTTGGCCTCTTCCTGCTTGCAATGTGCTCGTTCACGCTCTTCACACTTGTGCTTTTTGGCCTCCTCACATTCCTGCTTTTTGCAAGCCGCCTTCTCTTCTTGCTCCCATGCCGCCAGTAACTTGTGGAGCTCATCAATGGAAAGGTTTCCAGTGTCCATGTTTTCTATGTGGTTGGAGTCAGAGTTAAGAGCGAAAACCCTTCTCTCCACATTCCTGGAATTCCCCTCCACTTCAAACTCCATCCCCACCTATTCCAAGTTCTGTACCATGTGACCAGCATGTGGTCTCGTGGGGCTCGACCTTAAAAGGGAGATACTGTTACATCTGTACATTCCACACTCCCATTCCACTTTCTGCACTATCCCTTCCATTTACTACCCTACCATTACTCAGCTCTCCGATCCTCACAGCCCTTCTGTCAGCAAGGGTACCTTGTTCCTTGTGGAACATCTGTGTCCCCATACCGATGGATGATAGGTACCTATTTTAGATATCATGCTTACATTCCCCCCCTGCCCTATGATCCCTGACTCCACTTGTGATCCATATTGAATACCTCTTCCGCTCCAACTTGGATCTCATTACTGTTACCTCCTTACATGTACCTCCAGTATATAAACTCCTGTATTTGTACTAAGTAACCTTGGTTCAAATATCGACCACATTTCCCATGTTAACCTTCCATAGTGTTCTTAGTACACTTCCACTATTACTTCTGCACTTCCGCACATACTGCAGAACTGTGTTACCTTACTTGACCCCTCTGTTCCAAAGCCTTGGGACCTGGTGATGGTTCAAGAGGCACAGTAATATATTACATGTCCCAGACAAGATGCAAGAGCCACTGTTGAATTCCTAGCTACTTGTGCATGCATGTGGGCAGTGGTCATTGAGTAGACATTGTCCCAAAATGGGGATGATATTGCCAGAAGTGCAGTGCTGCATGGTCATATCAGTGGACTATATGAGTAGAAACTAAATGCAACTCACCTGTGACATTGTTGAAGGGGTTTGAGGGACAGTGCTTGTTCCTTGTGACTCTCCCAATGCCTAAGCAATCATTTGTGACACCACGCCACACTGGCACAATTTGTCATAAATCGTAACATCCAGGACCATTTTCCATTTTTTTTTTCTTCTTTTATTTCTACGGACAATCTAGCTAGAATTTCACCTTCGTTCTATCCATCTCTTTCCATCCAGACTCTTCTCACAGACATCATCATTTTATCTTGAACATTCTATTCATTCTTCTCTTTTTCATTCATCTATCTGAGACGCTTTCATGCGTAACACCAAGCCGACGAAATCAATGCTGGACATGAGTCGAGGCATGCAGTGACACATACTTCCCATTCGAGGCGCATATATGCGTAGTAAATTGAGTCGAGGCACATTAGGTGTAGCACTTCATTTTCTTAACCTTTACACTGATCAGTATTTCATTCTATCTCTAAATCCGTATGCGCAGTGGATTCAGACTGTTCCTTTATCTTAGAGAGCCAGGGGCTCAGTTGTCATATGTTTTACTTCCTTTCTCCTATTACTCCTATTCTACTCCTTAGTATATTAGTGCGAAGCATAGACTTTAACAAGACGACGATCTTCTTCTTTTACGCCCACCTTACTTTTGAGCTTTACTGAGTCTTCGAGTTTATCTTACCGCAATTTCCGGCTTCCAGTTCTAAACCTGGGTTATCCTATCAACCTTTATTACCTTCCGGCCCCTTTTCCCTATCACTATAACGCACCCAACATATCGACCTCGCTTTGTTTTACAGATAAAAGAATAAAACAATTTTCCCACTGCACCCAGCTTCTAGCTCATTAAAGAAAAAGCTAGACAAAGTCAAAGGTGAAGAGGATGCAGAGGAAGAGGAACATAGGCCCATCTTACCAAAACCGAAATGCATATTCATTGATCCAGCACCAATCCTAGGCACATCCTCTGGTTCAGCAACAAACAGCTTGCCTGTGAATATACCAGAGGGTGTATTAGCAGCTAACAAGGAAATCACAGGTATGAAAGGCCTTACTGTAAGATTCTCACACTTATCATGATACTCAACTGAAGTCAACCAATGTATGGGATTGCAGTAAGTACATTATGATAGTATGTGTGAAGAATTGTGGGGACTATGTTGTAGTTCCCATGGTTTAACTATACAGTGGGTCCATGTGTATTGGGACCCACTGTTCTATATAATAAACTAATAAGTATACATACTGTCATATGTGCTGATCTACATGGCCTTAAGGGCCATGGGTATAAGTATATGTACCTAACTTACACCCTCCCCTTTTTTTATACAAGCCTGGGGGATCTTATTTGTAGAGATCTGCTGTTGGCGAGTGGTAGTCACCATCAAACATGTGGATGTCAGCATCTTCATAAGAGGTGGGCAGGGGCCACGTCTCTGTTGGGGTACCTTCCAGCAGGGAAGGCAAAGATGACCCATTTAACTGTACCTCAGATGTAGCCTTGGTGGCCTTGGCCAGTGCCATTATGTGCAGCTCTTGAATGAGCTGTTGGGACAGGGATGTCTGGGCCCACTTCTGTGAGAGACGGTCCTTGACAAGGGCCATTTCTAGTCACTGTTTCCCCAGCACTGCGGCAGTGCTATGTGCCCCATGGGATAAGGCACAGGTGGCGTATGCTTCCACCCTGGCTGTGCGATCGTGGGTCATTCCAGCCCACTTCCCTAGCCATTTGGCCAGCTCACTCATTGGGATTTCCATGAGTGGCCTGTCTCCAGGCTCAAACCAAGCCTGGACTGAGTGTTAGAGCATGTCACCAATGGGCATTGACACCTCCTTTTTATTTACCAGTGAGGCCCATTGACCGGCCTGGCTGAACAGCTGTAGTATTCACTGTTTGACCCATCCCCCTTTTCTGGGGGTGCTATCCCTCAACCACATCCAGATGTCAACATCTGTGAAGTTGAGGGTCCCATCATCCTCCTGGAAGATGGCGGTGAGAACCCCTTCTGGGTTATGCTGCCACTGTGCAAGCATGGCTGCCATGTCGCCCAGGGTTCTGGCCTTTATTTCAAAGCAGCTTGGCTTCTGTTCCCTGGCCAGGCTTCACATGTGTCGTATGACCACATGCTGTTCCCACATTCACAATGGGACAGGGGTTTTCTTCATGCTATCAACTAGCATGATGAATACTGGCTCGGCAACTGAGCATACGTCATACCACTCCACCTGTCTTGGGGCAGAGCATCCTAGGGGCTGTAGTAAGTGGCCCACTAGGGATGCAGGGGGGTCCCCATGGGAGAGGTGCTGTCCCAGGCCAGGGAGGCCTGTGGGAAGGGATGTACCCGTGGGCAGCAGTAGAGCCACGCTGGGCCTGGGTGTGATGGGCCTCATGGCGATCGCCACCTATTCGGCTTCATAGGCCTTGATGGCCCTCTCCCTCTCTATGCCAAATGCGGGATCATTCAGCAAGTTACCTGGCTTATGTGCCAGGTATGCATCTTCAAGGTCCCTCACAACCCACGCCAGCCCCCAGACTTCTTCTGGGGGTCCGTAACCCCTTTTCTGCCATCACTTGGATACGGTGGCTCAGGGGGCTGTGTTCAGCTCGTCCCTGGAATCAGTGGCCCATCCTGTTCCGAACTCGTCAGCAAACAAGTCTGGAACTTTGGGCTTTTGCTGATCAATTCGGTCCACAAGAGCCATGGGCTGGGTCAATAGTCCTGCCTCCTGATTGGGAGGCTGCGCTGCTGGCTTTATCTGGGCTGCAAGGGTGACAGCCCGGGCTAATGAACCCACCTTGGGTTGAGGGGGCATCCTAAGTGAGGTCATCTGGCCCGTCAACAGAGCTGGCTAGGTGGATGGCCCTGCCTCTGGCTGAGGCAGGGGTCAGGGCTTACCCACAGCCTTCATTGGCCGAGGCATGGGTGTTTTGATCAGCATTTCCACTGAGCTGACTTTTGTTTCCTTGAGCTTTCACTCAAGGGTTGCGATGTGCTCACGGTCATGAGCATTTTGTTCGTTCTCCATGTGGAGTGCATTTTGTGAGTCCTTCAGGGACTCCCTCATGTCCTGGATGGACTCCCTGAGGTCATCGATCTCATTGTTGAGGTCATCGATCTCATTGTTGAGGTCATCGATCTCATTGTTGAGGTCATCGATCTCATTGTTGAGGTCATCGATCTCATTGTTGAGGTCATCGATCTCATTGTTGAGGTCATCAACACACCCTTGGAGGTGGTGCTCGACATTGGACTCAATGTCACAAAACAGTGGTGGCCACGCTGTGTTGATAGCATCCTCGACATGGGAGCACTTGATGTTGATTTGGTTGAGGCTTGTGGCCTCAAGCAAGTGTTGGATGTACCCATTACATAGGGCACATCCCTTTGGGTGGTAGACAGCTGTGCCACCTTTCCACCCACTAATCTGCCACCCATTGTCTCAGTGGGCAGCTACCATGTCAGCAGTGTCCATCAACGTCATGGTAGACATTGACACAATGAGGGTCACATGCATGGGGACGTCTTGGTTATTGCACATCTTCTTTTGGAAGATGTGGGGGTTGTGGTGGCTTCTAATAAGACTTAGCCTTTTTCTTGGAGTGATCCGAGCGGGTTTTATGGCGGGGCATGATTCAGCTCTGCTACATCACGTGATACTCATGTGATCAATGTGACCTAGGCCCATTGTGGTAGGTCGTGTGGATTTGTCATGCCCTGAAGCTCTAGGTATGCATCTAGAGCTTTGAGCTCCTTGCACACTGTCAAGGGCTCCCAGGTGGTGTCTCTGGGGAGTTCACCTGACTTCTAGCTGCAGCTCTTTAGGGCCCATCCATCTGTGGGCCATTATCTCATCCACTAGCCATTCCTGCTCATCATTTTGGCCAACATCATAGAATGATTTGGCTCTCATCTGGGAAATCACTCATCGTCATTCACAATGAACCGACATATCAACCCTGTATGGAACGTTGGGTTGATTCGTTTGGCCGCCAATTCGGGTGGCAGCTCTATGGTTATTGTAGAGGCTGCATTATGAGCCTTTACGACCTTATACAGTCCAATGTACCTGGGGACCAGTTTCCTGGCCCTGGTTTTGGGGAGGGCCAGGTTCTGTGTTGAGATGTATACCAGGTCTCCCATGGTGTATGATTCGTTCATGTGATGTTTCTTGTTTGCATGAAACATCTGTGAGACCCAGTGTTCTAGTATCACATCATTTGTAGCCATCAGGTTCCATTTCGCCAGTTGGGCAAATTGTTTGACACTGTTGAACTTTGTGTCAATTGTGGCTGGGATGCCTACATGAGGCATATATCCATGGTTTAGCTCAAATGGAGCAAAGCCAGTAGTGGTGCTGATATTAATGTTCAGTGCCAGCTCCACCATGGGGCATTTGTCAGCCCAGTCCCTTTGGTCATCCTGGATGACCGTTCTGAGGATCTGGCAATGGAGTGGTTGGCCTTCCCTGTCGCCCCATCCATTTGAGGATGGAATAATGTTGACATGAGAAGCTTTGTTCCCATTAACTGGTGTAATTCATGCCAGAACACAGATGTGAACTTGGAATCATGGTCTGAGACTATTGATTCTGGGATTCCATGGAGTCTCACTACTTCCTTGAGGAATAGCCAGGCTACTTCTCGTGCAGTGACTCATGTTGTAGTAGGCACAAGGTGGACCTGCGACATTAGCTGGTCAATAATTACTAGCAAGTAATCTTTGTCATGAGATCGAGGGAGGGGTCCCATGAAATCCATCCCTATGGATTGCCATGGCCTGTCTAGAATGGGCAGGCTTTGTTGTGCTGGCCTTGTTTGTTTGACATCTTCCACACGACGCGCAGAAGGCTTCTATGTCAGTGGCCATGCCTGGCCACCAGTATGATTGTCAAATGTAGTTTGACATCTTCCATTGGCTGTAGTGTCCAATGATCTGGTGCGCATAATCGATGATGATTTCAATCAGTCTCCTCCTACTCTTGAACATATCCCTTGGGATGCATATGACATCTTTTCAGAGCTGGTTCTTGGTCCAGACCAGCCTGTCCCATATGCCAAATGTCAGGTGTGCTTCTGGGTCCATCAGAATTTTTGCGCATGTAGTGTCCTTGCGATACACATCCTGTAGGATGCTTTTCAAGTCCATGGATTCCTCTACATGGGCCCGTAGTAGAACATCATCATTTCCTGATGTGATGGCTGTGACATCATCAGTGACAGTCAGCACTGTCTCTGATGGCCCCTGTTCAGAGCTTTTATTCATGGTGTCTGACTCTACCATTCGAGTCTCCTTTTTTTCTGCAAGATGGTGTGACCATCTTGCTGCTGCGTGGATCTCTGTGTAGCAATCTGTCAGCAACAGTTCGCCATCTGGGTCCAATCTCATGTCTGCATTGACGTAGACATGTTCAGGATGCTTGTCATCATTTGTGTCGTTCTTGTAGTATTGGGACAGGCAGTCTGCTACTTTGTTTTCAACTCCATCGATGTGCATGATGTTAAAGTTGAAATGTGACAGGAATTCCCACCATCAGACTTGTCTGTCAGACAGGCTCTTTTGGGTCTCAAAGTATTCAAGACCCTTATGATCCATTACTAGGGTGAATTTGCATCCTAGTAGCTTGTCCTCCCATTTCATGAGGGCCTCAAGCACAGTGATTGTTTTATGTTCGTGCATTCTGTAATGTTGTTGTGCATTACTGAACTTTTGTGACAAGAATCCTACTGGCCAGCATTTCTTCCAGTCTGGCCCTTGACCATATATGGCTCCAATCCCTGCTTTGGAGCTGTCTGTGATAACCCATATTGGCTCCGGGTTATGTGCATTGACTGGCTTCAGGATTGGAGCTCTGCATGCTAATGCTTTGATACTCTCAAAGCATTTTTCTAGTAGCAGTGTCCATTTTAAGGAACAATTATTCCTTATACACCCCAACAATGGCATGGTGTATGCCGTAATGTCTAGCATGTAGTATGCTAGGTATTGTACCAGGCCTAGAAAACATTGAATATCGTTGAATATTCTAGGCTGCCTCCATTCATGGATGCATTGCATTTTATCCACATCAGCATGTATTCCTTGGCCATCTATGATGTGGCTGAGGCACTCCGTTCGTTGAAAATAAAGGTCAACCTTGCTCTTGCTAAGGAATAGATGGTTGTCTCTGAGCCATTAGAATACAATTCCTAGGTGCATTTCATGTTCCTCGAGGGATCGCAAGTAAATGAAGATGTCATCCATATATACATGGATGAATCTTCCTATACAGTCATGGAACACGGCCATCATTAACCATTGGAACATGGATGGTGTGTTACAGTCATCCATTTGCATCACTTGGCTCCTGAATGTTCCAAGGATGGTTGCAAAGGCCATTCTATGTACATGGTCGGGTATGATGTGTATTTGTTCATACGCTTCTGACATATTGAGCTTTGATCAATATGGTGCTTGGGCCATATCATTGCGAATGATATCTTGGTCCAGAAACAGAGTCACATCTTTGATCATGTTCTTGTTTTGTGAACATGGTTCTCAGTTTTCCGCTCTTTTTTGGTACACATAGCATCGGTACCACTTGTTGTGCCACTGCTGGCACCCACCATTTCGCAGTGGTGTATCTCTCAATTTTCACCGAGAGCTCTTTGCAGAAATGCTCTGGGCATTTCGGCAGTCGGTAGCATATTTGCTTTCCAGGATCAACTAGGTTAATCTTGTGATTGACCTCCTACGTGGGCAGTAGTTCTAATGGAATACCACTGACGAGGTCAGTGATGTTTTCATCCCAGCTCCTGTGGAGCTGGGGAATTGTGCCATCCGTCAGGATGACATCATGGGCCTGTGCAAGCCTGAAGCACTCCGGGCACCCCTTGTGCCCCACTCCAGGTGGGGCTTGAATACTACTCTGTCCCCACATCCTTACTTTGTAGTAAGGATGCTTCTCCCTGAATATGTGGGGAGAACTGTCGGACAGGCCTTGTTGTGGCCTGCCTATTGGCAGGCCCATAGCCCAGCATGCTGCCTACTTGGGTAACTTGCTTGTCTGTCAACAGGACATCAAAGGACACTTTCTTAGTGGGCACAATCTCATTGTCAACTCTGATAGCTCCTGGGCTATTGAAGTCCAGGGTTATGCCCATCTTTCTAAGGAAAGGTGTGCCAAGTATTGTGTCATAATATTCAATGTTGGCCATATCAAAATATTCTTTGACTTTGTGTTGGCCAAACTTGATGGTTGTATATGTTCCATAGTTGATCATGAATCAACTACCGATGCATGCCAATTGCAAAGCAATTGGCTGCATGAGGGGGAATGTCTTTATTCCTGTAGCTCACATAAATTCAGGGGATATCAATACCCCCTTGCTACCGCTGTCTAATAGACAGTGTGCCTTCACACCATTGATCTCCCAATACCCAGAGAGGGTGCCATTCTCAGCTTGTGGGCTGCATTTTGTGTTTGCTCCTATAATGAGACATAGGCTCTGTGGTCTTGTCTGAGGTCATTGATTTCACCCATGTGGCCATCACCCTCGCCATCGCATGTTCTCCATTATCTGATGCAATCCTTATTGTGCTAGATTGATAAGTGACAGTATGGCTATCGGCCTCCTCATTGTCATCCCATTGGTACTGGGATGGCTCTGGGTCCCATTCACCCATCTTGTCATCAGGAGGCAGAGCCTCCTGATGCTCGCCCTCCCCCTCCTTGTCAGGAGATGAGGCACCTTCTGGATGCTTTTCAGGATCCAGCCTCTTCTGCCCTTACACCTGCAGCTCTCACTGCTTTGTTGAGGTGGGGGCAGTTAGTCCAAATGTGTCCGGGCTGTCTGCACTCAAAACATGTGGGGCTTGTGCTTGGACCCCCTTTTTGTATGTAATTCATTTTTGTTGAATTACCACTGGCCTGGGTGCCTTGCACTTCTGGCCTTGCATGTGGCTGCATGGTGCATTTTGGCGTGACGGCTGTTGTCTGGGCAGCTCTTGTTTGGCTGTCCTGACATTGTGGTCTACCTGTTGTAGGCTGTGCCATGCCTGATAGTGTATTCATGTCATCAGGGCGGTACATTCCATGATTATATCGGGATGCTTCTTCTATCATTCAAGCAGTTTCGTATAGCTGCTTGATAGTGCTGAATTTGGCGTTGTAGCCTTTTTTCAGCACTTCATTGTGCAATGTCTCATGTAATGCTGAGATAAATCATTTCCTGAACATGTATACATCAGGTGGGTGTATCATCTGCGCCAAGTATTTCATTAAGTCATTCAGGAGCTCTTGTATGGTTTTTGTCCCTTGTGACACTGTGTCGAACTTGTTTGACGTGTGATGGTGTGTTAGGGCATGCAGGAACCTTTTCTGTAGACCTTGTACTACTATTTCCAAGGTCCAGTCCTGTATCTAATGATCAAAACGTTCTATGTTTCTGAAGAACCATTCCTGTGCCTTGCCCTTGAGGCAGGTGCCTAAGTAGCCGACCTGCATATCAGTACTGGTCAGTCCTAGGAGGCTGTTCATTTTGAGCCACCTCAAAATGCTGGCTATGAAGACCTCGAATTCTTCAAGGTCTGAACTGCCCACATATGTATTGGGGTGGCCCAATTTTATGCCTGCTTTTGCTGGTATGGACTTTTCAGGGTCCATGTCTGCACTATCTACTTGCACTACTTGTATCATGTGCGTGATGCCGTTGTATGGCTCGGCATTGCTGTCAGCATGATCAAGTATGCCCTGCCCTTCTGTTAGGGCCATTGATTGTCCCCACTGGTTAGGGGGGCTCTGTTCGATAGTGGCCCACCTGGGGCTGTTGTCCACACCTGCTCCTCCTGCATGCACGTTGTCATCTGCTTGGTGACGGGTATTTCCCATCAGTCCCGTGGCCTGTAGCCGATTTCAGCTTCCCAGAGCATGATGGGCCTGTCAAGCCTGTCATGCTGCTTCCTCTGTCTCCTGTCTCAGGAGATTCTCACGGAGGGATCACAACACCACCTCTTCTGCGTGTCTCACTTTTAGCTCTAGCGCACAAGTGTGCCGCCTTGCAGCCGCTGCCTCTGTGTGCTTCCAGTGCTCAACTTCAAGCTCTAGACTGGCTGTAGTTGTCTCTGTGTCCACCTCTGAGGCAACTTGCTCTCTGATCATCTGCTGGATGGTCTTACAGTCCTCCTTGTCTTTATGCCTAATCAATGAGCCCCTCTCTTCAGGCTCATCATTATCATGTCTCCTCTGGCTGCAGCATCCCGTTGGCCGGAGCTGGCTTTGTAGTGCTTCTATGGCCCTACAGAGGTCATTTGTCTTGTTATGAATGCACTCATTAGCTTCCTATGCCATGGCGGCCAGAGTGATCACCTGTGCACTCATGTTCACGCCATGCTTGATATGTCTCTCAGTGTTGGCTATCTTATTGAGTAGCTCCGAGACGGCTTCGTAGCCTTCTTCGTCTGCCTAGCTTGAGCTTAGTTGTCAGCAATCGTTACTCTCAGTGTGTTGTCCTTGACGACACTCTGTGTGTCTACTAGCGCTGCTTGACCCTCTGGTCCATGCATATGTAGTGGTACTCATGTATACGGGCACCTTGCATCCTTTACCTTTTTTGAGGGGACATGGGCTGTCAGGCAGTGTGTGTGATGTGGGATCACGGTGTGGGTCGTCATCATGTATGCCTTGGGACCTACATTCTTCTAGGTCTATTCTACTGCCCATAGCCAGTAGGCTATTATCTATAACCTCACCATCTTCCGGTTCACTGTGAGCTGAACTAACGGTCACGCCAGTCAGGTGTGAGCCTGACTGTTCTCCTGTCATGGTGTGCAAGTTCTCAACTTGTGCTGACCTGTGTCACATTTTCATAGTGGTGTTGGAGGATAATGGCAACACATGGCGATAGAGATCGCTGCAATGTTTCGGCAAGCTTCGTAGTTCACCACTCCCAACTGATTATTCACATTGTGAATATTCAATGGAACTTCAAAAAGGTGTAAGATTCTCATACTTATCACAATACTCAACTGAAGTCAACCAATGTATGGGATTGCAGTAAGTACATTGTGATAGTATGTGTGAAGAATTGTGGGGACTACGTTGTAATTTCCATGGTTTAACTATACAGTGGGTCCATGTGTATTGGGACCCACTGTTCTATACAATAAACTAATAAGTATACATACTGTCATATGTGCTAATCTACATGGCCTTAAGGGCCATGGGTATAAGTATATGTACCTAACTTACACTTACTAATGCACTGACTGAATTGCAGGCCATGGTTGCTGCCATGAAATCAAAGGGTCAGGATCTCAACGCTATTTCATTGCCAGCACTTGAGAATCATGTCAAAAAAAGCAATTAATATTGGAGAGTGTTGTGATAAAGAAAATAATACGAAAATTATTACAAAAAAATCTCTATCATTTTATTCTTAGTCCTAGAAGACTAATGCAGGACATGGACAAGTTATTTGGACTTTATCTATAGGATAAAAGGTCTATAACATTTCAGAAAGTATTGGACCATTCACCGGCCCTTTAACGCCCACTACGTCACCGGATCAAGACCGAATCGTGGATCAGATCACATATATCATTACCCCGCATGACCACTAGATCGGCTCGCTTACATAAGCTCCAAACCTTCGGTGGAACAGGTATAACAAATATATTGTTACAGCATGGAGATTGCTGTATGGAGATTTTGGAACCCATGGAAATTAGAAGGAGTGATGTATCACATACACTCACTCAATTGGATACTCACGAAACAGGTCCAGAAAATTGTAATCTATATTAAAGGTTTTTCACAAGCTTATTCTGTTTTATTTTCTTCCACCCTTTTACCTATTAATTGCCATTGTGATTCACTAGAAGTATTTTTCCCCAAACATCCTAGGTAGTATCCCTGTTCATCCGATGTTTTAACATGAGCAGGGGAATATTTGCTCCACCCTGACTGCATGCATGCATCCCTGTAATTCATTTCTGCCTTATTTGTCATTTTCCTTCGAAGATATTTTTAGAATAGTTCTAGTATAAATACTCCAATAGTTCCTAGACGAAACCAGTGCCAAAATATCACCCAGAACTTTTATCTTGCACAAACTCATATATTTACTTGTTAAATCCACCAAGAGAATATTTCCTGACCTCTACTCGCCGTTTCTGGCAGCCTCAAAACATCATAGAAATCACATAGTTATTACTACAGTTCTATGCCCTCGAAACCAAACACTATTCCACCCATAATTGCCCAAACAACGAATATTTTTGTCATTCTGACATCACTGAGCCAAAATCTCAGTTTGTCCCCGAGGCCAAGTGTTATCCCACACCACGTGACCTCCTGCGTCATCGACACGAGCACCCCATCTGGTGCCATGTCGACGATATAAGGAAATATTGTTTTATATTGATTTTATCTTAAAAGAGAGAATGTACAGCTGCAGATGAAAACCCTTCAAACTGCTCATAAAGAACTTGCCACTACTGTGGAGAGCCAGGAACAGGACCTGATGAAGATTGAGGGATGTATGGAGTACACAGAACAAACAATCAACGAGTTGATAGAACAGTTGAATGCACATACTGTGGTCAAGGCAAAGGAGGAGAAGAGTGCTACAATGAAGATGAGAGGGAAAGGCAAGCAGGCCAAATCAACTGAAGTTGATGCCAACAAATCTGGGTTCATAGCATTTTTAGCAAACATCACATACAAAATAATACAAAATGTATGTGCAGGTATTGACACCCAGACGTCACTCAATGGTTGCAATAGTGATAGCAAATTCTTTGAGATCAATAGCACCAATACTTGGGTCCCACTGTAGGAATGAGGTGATTGTACTTCATGACGACTGTAGCATAGCTTGAGTTGCAGCATGTGTATTTCCCCCAAGGTTGTTAGATCCCTGAGATCTAATACCAAGACTCCAAACCTTCAGACCTCTGAACTCCGAAATAACTATTATATTCTGTTTTGGTTCTTGTTGTTTGCCTCTTGAAGTATAATCCTCATTCATGACCCAAAGTAGAATACTTGTACCTCACTCGATCCAAACCTCCAACCCTATTCCGAACTCCAATTATTATTCAACTCTTATATCCTTCTTGTTCTACGTTTATGTCTTTCTTGTTACATGTTCTTAGGGTACAATTAGGATACGAGGTATTAATAGTCCTCCAATCTTGTATCTGTTCTTTAGTTCAAATATTGACTTATTTCCTCATTACCAACCTCCAGTCTTCTCAGATCACTATCTCCGTAGTTAGATACTACTAGTGACACTTCTGAGTTCGAACCTCTGGGTAACCTCCAAACCTCTGATCTCCAAAATTAGGGACCAAATGATAGTAGGTGGTGCAACCTATAAGTTGAAGCCAAGTCCCTACCCCCCTTGCATTACTTCGAAGTCTGACCTCTAAAGTTCCAGGTAACATCCACAAACTTAACAAAGGTGCTCGCAATGAATGCTTGAACATATGCTTCCCAAACAATAGGATGGTCAGAAAATGCTGGTGAAAGAACCGTGGGATTGAGAGTAGCTTCAGCTTTGGATTCATTGGAGTCATCATCAAATGAAAGACTGCTTTGTGGCATAAATGCAGGATCATAGATCACATCCACAGCCTCATCCTCCTCATCAGATCCAGCAGCAAGATTGCCAGCCAAGGAACCAGGTAGTGAGCCTTCAGAGTCAGACAGATCATCCTCAACCATTCCTTGAGAACCAGCCAAAGAAGATACTTTGGAAGCTGATCCACATGGCTCCTCTGTGCCCATTGTGTTAACCAAGATACATAGCAAAGAACTGTGCTTGCTGTGTGTCAGACTCACCTTCACTGTCACTATGAGCATCCAGTATATCTTGAGTTGGCCGATCCGAGCCGCCATGTTCCTCACCCATTTCTGGAGATCTTATGTGTGGTGAGGCTCTGTCAGGACTGTGGACCAAAGACCTCATCTCAGTTTCCAACTGCTTGTCTCTCAGAGTTTAGCGAGCCGTGGCTTGGCGTTTACGCTCAAGTGCTTGCCTAGCCTCATCTGCCTTGCGGTGACGGTCATGGGTGCGAGGGATCTGAAGCAGCTGGCTCTTGCAGTCTGTACAAGCACATGGTGCTGGTATGCGAGAACGTATGGATGACATGGTGTATGGTGGTAGACAACGACAATGTACCACTAACCATGCGTCGGACTTGGTGCAAACACGCGCGTTTGCATGTCATCTAGATTGGTACGTGTTGGTTGAATGTATACTACCATATCATTGTGTTATATTGTAAGATACAGATCTAGCAAAAATGACAAGTCCCCGCATATCCCTGGCTGAAATTTAGAAGATATATGGCATATTGGCACACATATTAGCTAAATATCTCCTGGGGAAATATATAGCTAATACTCTGAAAAAACTTTAACTTCCATTCAGATTTCTCAGGGAGCTTTTTTTGTACAAAGTGTGGTGTATGTTTTAGCTACAGGAAACCCTTCAAAAAAATATCAAGCAAGAAAGGAATACATGGGAACTCAGGCTGAAATGGGGAATCAGACCTGCCATGCACATGCAGCGGCTCCACTTTCACATGTTGCACTCTTAGACATTTTCCAAAAACAGTTTTTGTAATAAGTGACATATTATCTCTACAGCGCCAGTGCATAATAAATTTTTATTAAGGCCGCTGATACTGTAACAGTAGCCGATTTATACTCTCTATTTACAGTAATGCGATTATTCATCTGACAGGATGAATCCCGTTTCAGAGCCTCGCTCAGGGTTTTTCTGACGGAATCATCGTCTGCGTTCCTCGTCTTGCACGGTGTTAGCCACTCTAACGTACCAGACGGAAATGTGTAGCATATGTTAGTGCCGGAAATAGGGACGAATGGTAAATTATTGCGTTTGGCGACGTAACGCACGGGGTGTGAATTGAATGTGCCCTGAAAAAGAAGTACCAGCTTTTCGGATGTAAACGGAGATCGATGCCATTGCTAGAGGTCCATGTCGGCGACGGGAACCTCTAAAAATTCATCGTCCGTACTGCACTCCGAGTCATTGTAGAAGTGGGAAAAAGCGATTTCCAGATCTTGGCGGCTAAGCCGCTCGAAACGAACCCAGCCATCAGGTCCAACAGAATCTTCGGGTTGCCTCCAGCGCGCCAGACATCCTTCAAACACAACATTCGTGTTGTACCACTCCTTTGTAGTGCAAACGTGTCCAATGAACGTTGTCACACCGGGGCGCTGATCTTCGCCTACGAACACACGTCGTAGTATCGCGTTTGCCTGCGATGAGAGTGGCAGAGCACGCGCTAGAAACTCTGATGGTTCTCTGCAGTACTTGACAAATGATTCATCAGTTGGAGTCGCTTTGTGCCATGGATGGCAGGCTCCAAGAGTCCAAAGACCGACATGAGTAAAAGCCTGGTTCAGTACAGGAGACCACAACTTACCTGTCAAAAGATTTACCAGCAGAATTCCCAAGAACCATTTGCCGCTGAAGAGTAACCCAACTCGGACCTGTATGAACCACCTATGCATTCTACCAGGCATGGGTCAGAAAATACACCCACACAGTTCAATATAGCGGCATACCAGGACTCATGTGGCTTGGAGTACCAACCACCCATTCCCGAGACTTGGTCTCAGTAGTGGCCAGACCAAAATCTGCGAGCATCACACTGGTGCCGTGCCTGAATGTGAGAATGTTCTCACTTTTGATGTCCCGATGGAACACACCCATGCTGTGACAGTGCTCAACCGCGCGAAGAACCTGGAAGAACACCGACCGTAATAATGTGGGCTTGTTGAGGTATAGCTTATGTTTCAGGATGTGATGGTTGAATCCCCCGAGGCATAGGGCAGGACGAGTAGAGTATATGTCGGCCACAGTGTGTTCTCCGACGACGACTCGTTTGATAACACGTCCAGGAGGGGGACAATGTTCGGGTGTGAAGAGACGAGGGAACGTAGTAAAACTTCCTTCTGCACCTTTTTGCGACGTCTCTCCTCAGAGTTTCCTACACGAACCACCTTAACTGCATACTGCACACCGCTGTCCGAACGTGAATGGTATACCGTCGCTGAAGCCCCTGTTCCGAGGACGCGAAGCAGAGTCAGAGGACCTATTCGGCCGCCGAAGATATCGCAAGACTCGTGAGACATGTGGTTTACGATATTTTGATGTCAGTAACCTTGAGGGTTGTTTAAGTATGAAGGATAATGGTCGGACTGCATCGATCGAGGTCGTCGAACATCCACACCACCCAGATCGGGAAAACATAGGTTGCGACTCGGCATCGGCCAGCAAGTAGAATATTAGAGAACATGGCGCAATATTACTGCCTATATGAATTCGTAGACACCTCACGAACGACTTTCAACGGATATCAGTTGAGTAAACGGCGCCATCCAGGATGTGTACGTTAGTCGAGGTGAGACAATCAAGATGGATGTCTAGATCTGTGTCCAGCATTCCAACCTCAGTGAGATCCCAGACGAAAGCAACAGTGCATGTTTCACACTCCCGTCGCAGATCATAGACTCCAGGCAAGGATATAAGTGCGCCAATTAAGACAGTGCAGGGATATGGAGAGCTGCGTTCTGTTCGAGGATGAACGTAACGATGAGGTTTATAAGGGTGTAAGCCCCAGTTCAGCCGATCTTATGAAAAGAAGGTGCTTACAGTAAACTCATCGTTGAGAAGCAATGAGAAGTACAACACGTTGGGCGGAAGAAGGACTTAGCAGATGGCGACTCCAAGAAATGTAAATACGCCCGAATGGCACAGCCCTTTACGCGTTACGACTTGCGAGTTAGGCGGTCCTCGTAGGCATGAGGCCATGTCAACATTGTTTGATGGCTACATAAGCAGGCACCTGGTCAGTCCATCCTCGGATTATCACCCTCAGTCAGTACTGGCACTGGAACATACCTGAGATAGTGTTATTCGTGCAATTTTGGTGGACCCGTGGATAACAAATTGTTGAACTTGAAGTGACTCAGCGGCAACAAGACCAAGTTCATTTACATTATCTCGAGAACATCTGCCCTCGCCGTTTTCTCTTGTCATTAGGTATGTCATCCGGCTCTTCCCTCTGCAAGCTACAATATCTATAAGCGTCGTGGATGGTCTGCCACATTCCTGCATTGTGAAGATGCGTGTCACCGCCGTCCCATGCCCAGCTACCATTGTGAATTTCAGGTTTGGTTTGTTGGAGTCATTCGTGTTAGAGCGTCCAAGCGTCATAGAAGGACAAAGTCAAGATATCCAGGTGGCGGCGTTGTTCGCACAAACAGATCCTCATGCCAACCCTTTCACATGCGGGTATCTCTTGGGGGTGCACATGACTACCTCTCCATTGACATCGATGAAATCTTCGCTGACAGAGAGGCAGGTGAGCATTAAATGATCATCGACATTTCCACCTTCTTCAGCGTGACCATGATGCCCATTTCTGGGTAAGTATATCAGGTGTACAGCTCGACAGAGTTGTAATGCGTGTAGCATACAAGGAATTACAGTAATACTGACAAATTAGAGGTGCAGCGAGGGGAAGACTAGATAAGGAGACGGTCTTTATGTGGTGTCAACTGCGAAAGAGTCCATTGCGCAATAATGGTTTGCAGCGGTCATAGAACTGAAGCTGTGTCTGGAACGGGTGTGCCTGTATCAATGCCCGCGGCGTCTGTTCGACCCTACACTGTGTTTTGTCGTCTCCTTTCACCTTGTTCACGATGAAGGCTGCCTTTGTTACATTACTCACCCGAGAGTCTTATCTAGCTGGGACGCTGGTT
>QFFB01004138.1:0-22455 GCA_003316465.1 Ramaria cf. rubripermanens
ATTATGTTTCATCCATCATATTAACCAAAAAAAATTAGATTTCTATGTGTCCTGAGGCTAGTAAATCATTTTTATGATGGAGAAAGGTCACGTGACATGTGTGAGACTGCATCACCATGCGCGGGAGTGTGTGCAGTGGAATTGTATGGCGGTCGAAATGCACAATTATTATTATGCACCTGCACCCAAGTGAAAAAAACACCTGTTGGTGCAGACTTGTGTGAAAGCGTGCGATTTTACAAAAATGCATGCGCATGATTCCACTGCACACACTCCCACGTGCGGTGATGCAGTCTCACACATGTCACGTGACCTTTCTCCATCATAAAAATGATTTACTAGCCTCAGGACACATAGAAATATAATTTTTTTTGGTTAATATGATGGATGAAACATAATTCAATTATTATATGAGTCTTATAGGGTGCTACATGAGAGTCTAGCTACCCCAGATTTCAACTTTCAAGTTGCTGATTGCATGCAACTCTGAAGGATGAGTCACACATTCCCAGGCTGAGCTATGGTGACCTCTGGAGGTCATGTGATATGTCTATGAGCACCCATTCCTTTGTCACCATTTTTCAGGCTGAGCTATGGTGAAATCCAAAAAGAAAGTCCAAATGGGTCCTTGTAGACGCATCACATGACCTCCGGATTTCACTGCAACTCTGCCTAGGAGATAGTGACACAGCAATGGGTGCTCATAGACACATCACATGACCTCTGGAGGTCACCATAGCTCAGCCTAGGAATGCGTGACTCATCCTTCAGAGTTGCATGCAATCAGCGACTTGAAAGTTGAAATCTGGGGTAGCTAGACTCTCATGTAGCACCCTATAAGACTCATATTATAATTGAATTATGTTGCATCCATCATATTAACCAAAAAAAAAAAAATTTCAATGTGTCCTGAGGCTAATAAATCATTTTTATGATGGAGAAAGGTCACATGACATGTGTGAGACTGCATCACTGCGTGCGGGAGTGTGTGCAGTGGAATCATGCACATGCATTTTTGTGAAATTGTGCATGTCAGGGGACACCCCATTTCCTACCTCTGAAGCTCTGGAGCTACAACTCTGAAGTTCCACACTCCCACACCTCTGAAGTCCCGTAGTTCCAAACTCCACTCCAGTTCCACTTTCGGAGCGGCTCCAGAGGTGAAATGACTCAGGTACAACATCCAGGGTTGAGTAGGGATCTGCGGAGCACAGGGTTAGTACGTACTGAGCGATGACCCTGACTGCAGTTGGGCGTAGTATAATATGGGCTCACTGACAGTAGGGGACCTCAGACTTTTATCTTTGGTTTTCCCCTCTGTCAGGTGAGATTCCCTTTCATTACATGTCTCCTTAGTTTATATATCTTTGGTTTTCCCCTCTGTCAGCCTGTGTGATAGTGTGATTTCCACAGTGCATGAGGGTTGCCCTTACAGTGCGCTTTCACACAAGCCTGTGCCAACAGGTGTTTTTTCACTTGGGTGTGGGCACAAAATAATTTTTGTGCATTTTGACCACCATACGTTGAAGGAAAATCGAACAATACGTGTCTAAAAGCTTCCAACTCCGCAAGGGTCTTTAAAAACTCCAAGCTCCACACGCGTCTATTTCATCTCATTCATATTCTATCATCTCAGTCCAGCCCAGCCAGATGACACAGCCATACCCCATTGATTATCAGTTCATTATTATCATCCCCATGCTGGCCATCAACAACGCAGCCTCAGACTCTATTCCCCTTCAGACCTTTGAGTCTCCAGCATCGCCCTCACTATCACGATGGTCACTTGATTCGGAAGATATTCAAAGACACACCGAGCTTCATCACATGCTTTACCCCCAGTCACCTAAAGCAGCATGGCTCTCAATGAAGAAGTCACATCCCTATATTCCGAAATCGTATGCCATTGGAGATTCTGTGTTTTTCCAAGACGATGTGCAGCCGTTCACGTTCCTTGGATACATGGGCAAGGTCATTCAGAATGAAGGAAGGGAAGAATACAAGGCAGAGTTTCGGGCTCCTTACCCAACAAACCCTCCCATGTTGATCCATCTCAACCTTCAACATAGAACTCCTCGAGACTGTATACAATTGTCTCCCCCTCATGTTCTATCATGGGAGTGGATCAAGGAGAAGCCCAGGAGTTATTTCTGTTGTTGATTCGTCACCCTCATTCTTATGACTCAATTGCGCTGACTAATGCCATGACTCATCTCAGAGAAAGTGGACCATTTGTATGACTACGATTGGTGGATATTTATAGTGTTCTTGTTATGACTCGCTTTGTTCCAGAACGACTCACCTCGTTTCTATTTTAGTTAGTCTTTTCTCATCATGACTCATGCTTGTTCTATTTTTGGATATTTTATTACTCATTCACCATACTTTACCCCTATCTGACACATTCTTGCTTACTTTCACTATTGTAATTTCTCCTTTGTTTCCCCTTTTGTGTTTTGTGTTCTCGCCGTGACTCATCCTGACTCAGACCTGCTTGCTCATCATATGACTCAACCCATTGCAGTGCATGACATCATTGTAGCCTGGGGATGTGTATATAAAGGGCTCGGTCTTGCAGTACAATAACAAGTCAAGTTCAGTTCTCAAGTCAAGTCTCTCTTAAGTCTTATGCTCAAGCCCAAGTCAAGTCCCAAGTTTAGGGCACCAAGTTGAAGCTTTGTCACAGGACATATAGCCGCGCATATGTCACAAGTCACAAGTCACAAGTCTACATCATACGTCACACGAAACCAGGTCATCATCACAAGAAGTCACCTGCGTTATATCCCAGAAGAACAGGTTGTACGACTTGTTCTCAGTACCAGTCAACCACAGCTGTAGTCTCTTTGCCCACGAATGACTGCATTATAGACCGTCCAGGTAGAAGAACCGTTGTGTGCAGGCTAATAGGTTTTATTCCTGTTAGTGCATCTTTAACGTTTGCACAAAAATGCATTGCACGTGCCCTAATAGTTTCACGTGCTGTGAATTAGTTTGAGCATTACTGTATGGCGGTCGGTTTGCACAACAATTATAATGTGTGGACTGAAGTGAAAAAAATACCTGTTGGTGCAGGCTTGTGTGAAAGTGTGTGATTTCACAAAATGTGTTATGTGCGTGTGCACGGTGATGCTTGAGCAGAGTCTGAGAGCTGTCACATGACCACACCCTCTTATAAACAGTGATTTACTGCCTCAGGACACATAAATATATATATATTTTTTGCTAATATGATGGATGCAACATATTTAAATGATTCTATGATATTTATAGGGTCCTACATGAGAGTCTGGTTACCTCGGATTTCAACTTTTGAGTCACTGATTGCATGTAACTCTGAAGGATGAGTAACACATTCCCAGGGTGAACTCCGAAGGTCATGTGAGTTATGGTGAACTCTGGAGGTCATGTGATATGTCTACAAGCACCCATTCAGAGTTCTGTTCTGATTTCACTGTAACTCAGCCTGGGAACATGTTACTCATCCTTCGGAGTTGCATGCAATCAGCGACTTGAAAGTTGAAATCTGAGGTAACCAGACTCTCATGTAGGACCCTATAAATGTCATAGAATCATTTACAGCTCTTTGCAAGAACTAAGGCATGTACTTTTTTGATTTGAAAAAAACACCCAACATTGAAAGTTCAATTCTGAGCTCAATTCTCCTTCAAATCATATGATTTTTATATACAATCATTCCATGAAAAATAAGCTATCAGCCATGTATGTTTATTCACACTACTGAACACTTTTAAAAAAAACACATATTTTTAAAAAGTGTTCAGTAGTATGAATAAACATATACACCTGATAGCTTATTTTTAATGGAATGATTGTATATAAAAATCATATGATTTGAAGGAGAATTGAGCTCAGAATTGAACTTACAATGTTGGGTGTTTTTTTCAAATCAAAAAGCACATGCCTTAGGTCTTGCAAAGAGCTGTAAATATGTTGCATCCATCATATTAGCAAAAAAAAATTATATTTTTATGTGTCCTGAGGTAGTAAATCACTGTTTATAAGAGGGTGTGGTCATGTGACAGCTCTCAGACTCCACTCAAGCATCACCATTTTCCACTTCCAAAGTCCCAGAGTTCTGAACTCCACTCCAATTCTGCTTTTGGAACAGCATTGGAAGTGAAACAGCTTGCATATGACATCCAGGGTCAGGTAGGGATTGGTGGAGGGCAGGGTTGGCAGATGTTGAGCAATGGACCTGACTATAGTCAGGTGTAGTATAATATGGGCTTGCTAGCAGTGGGGAACCTTAAACTTTTCTCTTTAGTTTTCCCCTCTGCCAGGTGAGATCCCCTTTCATTATGTATCTTGTTAATATATGTATTCTTTGGTTTTCCCCTCTGCCAGCCTGTGTGATTGTGTGATCTCCATGGTGCTCAAGGGTTGTCCTTATAGTAGAAAAGTCTCTCACTAGAAGACTGGCAGTTGTACCATGTGTTGCAGCTGCCATAGGTGCATTTGGACTAGGAGATAGTAACTTGGAGTTTGCAACCTCCTCCATGCACACTGTGTATGACAGCCCCTCTTCCTTCATTGAGCTCCCTATGTTGGAACATGTGTCCCACACTCCTCCAACTTCTGAGATGGATCTGGAAGATTGCCTCTGGAATATGGAAGAGGAGCTGACATGGAACTGACTTAAGACCAATGCAATTGAAGTAGCCCTACAAGCTATTTTGACTAAGTTAGATGTACCACAATGCAGTGAAAATGCAGTGCAAGATGGACTGAGTTTTGGAATAGCAGAACTGGAAGAGACATTGGCAGGTGGTGCTGGAAAAGCAGAAGAGAGGAAGACTACAAAGCTGGCAAAGGTCAACACATGCTACATCTACTTTTTGATTATTGGAGACCTCTTTCTGAATGACCAAGCCTGGATCCACTGGGCACTGTCCTTTTTCAAGTCAGACCATGCAGCCCATTTTGTGAACAAGATGCTCTGTGTACATAAGGAGGGTGGTCAAATATTTTTAAGAGATGTATATGTTTTTGTTATACCTTTATATTAGTAGATAAAGAGAAAGGGATATTAGAGGGGATAATAAAGAGTATATTGGAATTTATAGGATATTCCTAACCCTAACCTTAAAAACTCAAATCCAGTTGACAGCTCTGTCATATACACTCCTGTATCTTTGCATTTCTAATATCTTTTATCATATCTTATACTAATCTTCTTATACAATTAGTACTAGAATCTATTATACATATTATCTTGTCAATACATTTATTCTATGTACTATATACTTCTTCTATGTATCTAACAATCTATATCATTACAACTGTTCATTAAATAATCTAATATATCTTTTCATCCAAAATGAGTGTGCTCATACAGAAGTTTTATACTAATCAGTGTCATATCATAACTATAGTATTATAATATTCATATATGTTAGACATAGTAGTTTTGTAATATGTACTATATGTGTTCTTATATTGTAGTACATAGACTTTATGAATAACCTCCTAATGTAGAAATACTTACCCATATGGCCCCTATGTCATGACTGCTGTTTTCCCCACTGTGAGTTCAGTGAATTACCTTGATCTCCCCAGTGTCCTTCCATCACGCTGATGTCAGTAAGGCCTCCGCAGTCGATCTCACTCCTATTCGCTGGTCACCAAAACTGATATTCGCCATTGTGCCATGATACTTCACCCTCATTTTGCATCCTTTGCATCCACCCCATGGGGTGCAGGGTCACTGAGTGTGAGCAGAAGCCCGGTTTAGCCAACGGGTTTCACTCACAGGTCTGTTTTGGAACCCTTCAAGACTTTGGTGTTATTGCTAATGCTGCAATCTATCAGAATGTGTCATTTACGAGACTATTGGAATATTAAACACTGCTGTAGCACAACTCCGGAAATAATTTAATATTTCTACCTTGGTTGAAATCCATGTAAAAACTAGTCCAAGTTAATACAACTGGAAGATAATGCATTTTTTAGCAGCAATGAGTGATAAACCAAGGTTTGTAGGTTCTAGGACACTATTGGGGTCCAAGCATATTCCGAATTGAGTGGAATGTGCTTGATAGGAGAGTTTGTAGATGGATTGACCTGATGATCTGTCAATGCACAACAATAAACAAGCAACAGTATATGAGGTGGCTTTTGCAAGCGACTTGACTCAACTTGTGAAAGTCACTGAACAGGAAAATCAACTGAACAGTTCGTCTCGGGTATTGGGATGCTAATTGACAAGAAAATCGATTGTCAACCTCACCCTGTAGAATTTCACCTGGCAGGTTAGGCTGGGTGGCTAAGTTGAAAAGCAACTACTTAACTGAGAATCAATACAGCAAAGCAACTGTAAGACCCTAGCTGGGGTTAGCAGCTTAGTAAGATAGACAAGTCATGGATAGAAGAAGCTAGATTGCTAGATCAGTTGGATGCTGATCTGAGGGGGCAGGATGGCCTCCTTATATATTGTATGTTACACAGGATTACATAAAATAGAGTTCTTCTATCTATTAGGCAAGTGATGTCATTCGTAACTGTTTGCACAATCCAGTGCCACCCCATAACTATAGTGGCTTGTTTGTGCAGGGGAAAGTAAGAATAGATAACCAATCATCTCCTCTGGTTTGTACAGCCCTGCACTGCCCTGCACTGCTTTGCACAGCCTGGGTCAGCCCCATGACCATGGTGTCTTGGTTGTGAAGGTCCCATGACCACGACATCATGGTTGTGGCTTATTTAGTCCCAGGATCTGTCCAATGGTTGCAGCAGAATAGGGACCCTCTTTTTGGCCTTTGTACAGCTTTGTGCAGCTTTGTATGGTTATTTATACCCTGGCACTGCCCTGCATAGCCTTGGTTGCCGGGCAGGCCAGCTATCTTGGAGTTATGGTTATTTGACTCTAGGATCACTGTTTGAGGCTTCATCCAGGCAGAGTTTGAATTCAGATCTGGGTTGCCGGTTCAAAGGGTCTGCCCGGGCGGAGTTCTAATTTTGAAGCACCGAAACAGAGTTATGGGTGCTGGTGGGTCCATGGCTCTGCAGTGAACAGAGTGAGGCCTTTTTGAGCCAGAGAAGTCGAAATAGATGGCGAAAAAATGCCTAAAAATTAAGGGATGTTTGAACAATAGTTTTCCTCTCCAACAGCTCCATGTATTTGCTACTGGAAAATAGAAAAACTGGTTTTACATGATTTTAATGTGTTTTTTTCATGATTTTCCTCCTACTAAGATGATTCCCACACAAGTGTCATGACTGCTGTTTCTCACATCTCAAATTCAGCGAACTCCATCAATCTTCTCAGCGTCCTTCTATCACACTGATATCCACAAGGTTTCTGCAAGTTTATCCCACACTTATTCGCTGGTTGCTGAACACTATCTTCAACATGATGCCATTATACTTTGCCCGCATTTCACATCCTTCGCATCCCCCACAGAGTGCAGGGGTACCGAGTACGTGCAGAAGTCCGGTCTAGCCCGCAGGTTTCACTCCTAGATCCCATTAGCTGCCGTGCCCCATGAAGTTGTAGTTTGACCCTTACTCCATGTCCCAGCACATGTTATGGCTCCACAGTATTCTAGCCCCTCTCGATCCATCCCCCCCTGCACTTGCTTTTTACTATAAGTACTTCTACTTCACCTGTATACTTCTCTGGTTTGATTATCATACATCTACCTCGTTATTTGACCTCTTACTATTAGAAAGAACCTTAGTACAACAACCTACCCCCTCATCGGTAGTTGTATCTAACAGTGAGTTCGAACCTTTGATCATATTCACTACGGCCCCTTAGGGGCATTGCTGAGACCGCTATTCACAGTACTTTGCAGGAGTGCTCAGATCAGTGAAAGGAATACCTGAACTGGGGTGACCTTTCCTTGAGGACGTGCGCGATTCATCATGTGCTACTCTTGGGTTATTCGCTACAACTGTGGGCCCATGTCAGGATTACACTGATGTTATAACTCCTTACTCCAAAATTTAATCTTGACAACAAGATCCTATCAGTCACTGTGCCCCATGAAGGTGGTTTGACCCTTACTCTGTGTCCTAGCACGTGCTACTCTTCCACAGTGTTCTAGCCCCTCTCTATCCGTCCCCCCCTGCATTTGCTTTTTACTATAAGTACTTCTATTCCACCTGTATAATTCTCTAGTTCAATTATCATATATCTACCTTGCTATTTTGACCTCTTACTAGTAGAAAAGACCTTAGTACAACAACCTACTCCCTCATTGGTAGTTGTGTCTAACGGTGAGCTTGAACCTTTGATCTTATTTGCTACGCCCCCTTAGGGACATCACCAAGACTGCTATTCACAACACTTCACAGGAGTGTTAGGATCGGTGAAAGGAACACCTGAACTGGGGTGACCTTTCCTTGAGGACGTGTGCGATTCTTTGCATACTACTCTTGGGTTATTCACTACGACTGTGGGCCTATCTCAGGATTACACTGACAATATATCTTTACTCCAAAAATCTGATCTTGACACCTTAGGGCAGTGTGCATAATAACATATTACTATGTACCACCTGTATCCCACACTGGGGGCATGGCAAATTTTTCTGACTTGGAAAATCCACTGGAAATTTTGAGGATATTCCACATTTCCTGATAATTGCCCAGGTCATAAAATTGGAAGCAAATTCATTGTTCTGTCAGAGTTTTTGGGTTGAGGAAAGCCTTAAGAAATTATAAATATCATAACCTGAAAATCATTATGAAATTCCAAGGAAGTTTTGAATTTTATCTCCTCCAAAACTGAGTATTTAAGAAAGTTTATCGAGGAAGGAAATTCTATAAAACATTGGTATCTTGACTATTTGACAGGGAAACTTTGTAGAAATCAATGTTTTTATAGAATTTCCTGACTGAGGAAACCTTTTTAAGTATTTGGTTTCTGAGAAGAGGAAAACCAATGTTTCTTGAAAGTTTCATGAAGATTTTCAGGTCATAATTTTTACATTTTTGAATTTCCTGAAGCTAGAAAATTTCTGATAGAGCAGTAAGTTTTCAGCCAATTTCCTCACTTGAGAAATTTTGAAGAAATGTGAAATATCCTTATAATTTCCAGTGTATTTTTTGACTTGGGAAATTTTACCATGTCTCCTGTGCCAGTGGGTCCTAACACATGTGGACCCACTGTATAGTTAGTCCATGGGAACTGTGTGGCAGTTCCCACAATCTATTACACTATACTGTTATTATATAACTTTGCTGCAATCCCATAATTGGTTGACTTCAGCTGAGTATGGTGACTCATGTAAGAGAACTTACACCTTTTTGAAGTTCCACTGATTATTCACAACACAAATAATTGCTAAAGATGTACTAACAGGAATAATACCTATTAGCCTGCATGCAATGGTCCTTCTACATGGACAGTCTATAATGCAGTTGTTTGTGTGGCAAAGAGACTGGTACTTGTTGTGATAAAATGCAGTAACATATTGTGAAGTTCTTATTTTGTTGTTATTCTTCTTTTCTCTCAGTCCCAGAAGGCTAGGAGGAATATTTTAAAGATTTTGTTTATCATAGTCAGAGAAGGAAACTACGAGGCAACAACTACTGTTGTCTCAGCCTGCACATGTGAGCCATAGACGTGCTATGATATCATGACCACAAGCGAGGTGGGTAACCCACATGATTACCCCACATATGTGTCACCGATACCTGATTGGCTTGGTTACACGATGAGCAAGTGCTTGAACTTCTGGGGTAACAAAAATAGAACAGAAAGAAAAGATTATGGTAATAGAAGATCATATGGAGGTAATAAAATCACAGAGCTTGAGTCAGGCGACACATCAAACATACCTGACATATTGGATCACATATAGAACAGGAGATAGAAGGAATGGCCTTGATGTTATCATGTCAAAAGGACAAACATTTTTTTCGGTTATCTTTTTCTACTTGTCATCTAGCACTATGTTTCCAGTCCCCATTCATTCCTTTTTCTTTTCCCAACAACTAATTAGTTTTCAGATTTTCGTCTATTATCCAAACAATATCCGGCACTATTCGCTCCATAGATAGTAGTATATTCTCATCCCCTTAGTTACTCATGTTCCAAGACTCCGTCACTATTATTAGCATTCCAAAATCACCCCTGAACATTTTTTGTATAAGTACTATAGTATCTTTGTATGAGACAGACCAGTCAGAATTATACCTCTCCTCACTTGCACAAAAAGAACTAGGGCATTCAGAATTACCCTTAAATTCTCGTTATTTTCTCCAACAATTCCTATGACCTAGAAGCTAGTTATATTAGGTTACTTACTTGTCTCTCTATCCCATCATTGTACTTTGAGGCTTTCCTTACTCGGCCGACATTCTATCTTGATGCCAAAACCCTGAGCCAAACCATCAGTATATCATCAATATTATTACCGACCCCCGCATTATGTCACCCCCAATTGATCAGTACACATATCATACCTGGTGCCGTGTCTATGACAAAAGGAAACAAAAAACCTTTGAGCCTTTCTTTTCTTTTTATCAAAAATTAGAAATACACAAAACTTTAAAGTACTGTGGGTTGACTGGTGCAGAGAATGAGTCGTACAGCCTGTTCTTCTAGAATATAGCACAGGTGACTTCTTGTGATGGTGACCTGGCTTCATGTGACATATGACATATAACTTGTGACTTGTGATGTATGTGTGGCTATGTCCTGTGACAATGCCTCAACTTGTGCCCTAAAATTGGGACTTGACTTGAGAACTGAACTTGACTTGAATTTGTACAGAAAGACCAAGCCCTTATATACACATCCCCAAGCTACAATGATGTCATACACTGTGATGGGTTGAGTCATATGATGAGCAAGCAGTCTGAGTCAGTATGAGTCATGGTGAGAACACAAAGCACAAAAGGGGAAACAAAGGAGAAATTACAATAGTGAAAGTAAGCAAGAATGTGTTGGATAGGAGTAAAGTATGGTGAATGAGTAATAAAATATCCAAAAATAGAACAAACATGAGTCATAACAAGAAAAGACTAACTAAAATAGAAACAAGGTGAGTCATTTAGGAATGAAGTGAGTCATAACAAGAACACTATAAATATCCACCAATCATAGTTGTACAAATTGTCCACTTTCTCCGAGATGAGTCTTAGTTGGCACAATTGAGTCATGATAGAGAAGGTGACGAATCAACAGCAGAAATAACTCCTAAGCTTCTCCTTGATCCACTCCCATGATAGAACATGAGGGGGGGGATAGTTGTATATGGTCTCAAATAACTCTATGATGAAGGTTGAGATGGATTGATGTGGGAGGGTTTGTTGGGTAAGGAGCCCAGAATTCTGCCTCATATTCCTCCCTTCCTGCATTGTGAGTGACCTTGCCTATATATCCAAGATATGTGAATGGCTGCATGCCATCTTGGAAAAGTATGGAATCTCCAATGGCATATGATTTTGAAGAATAGGGATGAGACTGTGTTACATCTGTGCATTCCGCTCTTCCGTTCCGCCTTCCGCCCTGTCAATTTCATCACCACCTTACCATTACTCAGCTCTCCAATTCCCCCGGCCCCTCCATCAGCAAGGGTACCTTGTTCCTTGTGGAATGTCTGCGTCCCCTTACCAATGGATGAGGGTTACCTATATTAGATACCAAGTTTCCATCCCCCCTGCCCTATGATCCCCGACTCCGCTCGTGATCCGTATGAACACCCCTTCTGCTCTGACTCGGAATCTCATTACTATTACTTCCTTACATGTACCCCTCAGTATATAAGCCCTGTATTCGCACTAGTAATTGTAGTTCGAATATCGACCACATTTTGTATGTTTACACACCAATTAACACTACAGGAAGAAAAGGGACTGATGAAAAGTGTCAAAACCATGTGTTAACCTTGTCCGTAGAGTTCTTAGTACACTGCCGCCATTACTTCCGCACTTCCGCACTTCTGCATGTACTGTGGACTGTGTTACCTTGCTTGACCCCTCTGTTCCGAAGTCTTGGGACCTGTGATTGTTCGAGAGGCGCAGCACATAAGCTGAAGCCAAAGTCCCTTCCGATCTATCTTCTGTTCATCTCCGCCTTACGGTTTTACACGCCTGTAACAGTATATTCCAACTTCAAGTCTCGACACTCACCATGCCCTCCTGAACCATGACTACTGCCACTCACGCTACGAAATGGTTGGGCTCTATACTGCTAGAAGAGCCCATGCAACACCCCCATGCCCAGGTCCTTCTGATAATATCCTGAGTCGCATTAACTCTGATGCTACCATATATACGCCCCCCTCATGTCCCCATAGCATTCTGCCACAAGGCCGTATTGAAGAGCTCCTGGATGATAATCCACCTGACGACCCTGGAGACAACGGCGATGATGGCGATGCTGACGACGGTGATGGTGATAGCAACCTTCCGGACAACGGAAGTTCACATCATTCCGCTCCCACCCCAAGAAACCCCTACCCTGCTGGTGGCCTGCCTGGCGGCAGCCCCCCCAGTGGTAACCCCCTGGAAATTCCATGCCTGCTGCCCAGGCTAACGACCTCGCATGTGCTATCTCTCTGCTAGCCGGAACTTACAAGCACCCCACCCGGCTAACCCTCGGACGAAAATCCGTGAGCCGATGAAGGAAAATTGAACGACATGCATCTAAAAGCTTCAAACTCCGAGGAGTCTTTAAAAACTCTAAGCTCCACACGTGTCTATTTCATCTCAGCTTATTCCATTATCTCAGTTCAGCCCAGCCAGACGACACAGCCTTACCCATCAATTTATCAGTTCATTATCCCCATGCCGATCACTAGCACAGCTTTAGACCTTGTTCCCCTTCAGACCTTCGAACCTCCAGCATCGTCTCCACTATCACAATGGTCACTTGATTCTGAAGATATTCGAAGACACACTGAGCTTCATCATACGCTTTACCCCCAGTCACCTAAAGCAGCACGGCTCTCAACGAAGAAGTCACATCCCTATCTTCTGTTAAGTTCACGGATGTTACCCGGAACTTCGGAGGTCGGACTTTGAAGGTATACGAGGGGGGTAGGGACTTGGCTTCAACTTATGGGTTGCGCCACCTACTATCATTCGGTCCCTGATTTCGGAGGTCGGAAGTGTCGGTGGTAGTCCGGAGGTTCGGACTCGGAGTTACTACTAATAGTTTCTAACTATGGAGGTAGTGATGCGAAGAGACTGGAGGTTTGTAACGCGGAATTAAGCCGATATTTGAACTAAAGAACTGGGTACAAGATTGGAGGACTATTAATACCTCGTATCCTAATTGTACCCTAAGAACGTAGAACAAGAAAGATATAAGAGGCGTATAACAAGTGGAGTTCGGAATAGGGTCGGAGGTTCGGATCGAGGGAGGTACAAGTATTCTACTTTGGGTCGTGAATGAGAATTATACTTTGAGAGGCGAACAACAAGAACTAAAACAGAACATAATAGCTACTTTGGAGTTCGGAGGTCCGAAGGTTCGGAGCTTCGGGGTTAGATCTCAGGGATCTAACATCTTCCAAAATCATATGCCATTGGAGATTCTGTGTTTTTTCAAGATGATGCGCAGCCGTTCACGTTCCTTGGATACACGGGAAAGGTCATTTGTAATGAAGGAAGGGAAGAATACAAGGCAGAGTTTCGGGCTCCTTACCCAACAAACCCTCCCACGTCAATCTGTCTCAACCTTCAACATAGAACTCCTCGAGACCGTATACAACTGTCTCCCCCTCGTGTTCTATCATGGGAGTGGATCAAGGAGAAGTTTAGGAGCCATTTCTGTTGTTGATTTGTCACCCTCATTCTTATGACTCAATTGCGCCAACTAATACCATGACTCATCTTGGAGAAGGTGGACCATTTGTACGACTACGATTGGTGGATATTTATAGTGTTCTTATTATGACTCACTTTGTTTCTATTTTAGTTACTCTTTTCTCATCATGACTCATACTTGTTCTATTTTTGGATATTTTATTACTCATTCACCATACTTTACCCCTATCCAACACATTCTTGCTTACTTTTGCTATTGTAATTTCTCCTTTGTTTCCCCTTTTGTGTTTTGTGTTCTCGCCATGACTCATCCTGACTCAGACCTGCTTGCTCATCATATGACTCAACCCATCACAGTGCATGACATCATTGTAGCTTGGGGATGTGTATATAAGGGCTCGCTCTCTCTCTGTACAATAGCAAGTCAAGTTCAGTTCTCAAGTCAAGTCTCTCTTAAGTCTACGCTCAAGTCCAAGTCAAGTCAAGTCCCAAGTTTAGGGCACCAAGTCGAAGCTTTGTCACAGGACATAGCCGCGCACACGTCACAAGTCACACGTCCTATGTCACCAGTCACACATCACAAGTACTATGTCATCAGTCACCCGAAGCCAGGTTATCATCACAAGAAGTCACCTGCGTTATATCCTAGAGGAACAGGCTGTATGACTCGTTCTCCATACCAGTCACCCACAGTAGTAGTCTCTTTGCCCATGAACGACTGCATTATAGACCATCCAGGTATAAGGACCATTGCGTGCAGGCTAATAGGTATTATTCCTGTTAGTGCATCTTTACCACGCAGAAGCCTTCCAACAGGATTCCGTCAAAGTCAACTATGCCCTCTCCTACTTGCATGGAACAGCACTTGACTATTTTGAACCTGCGCTAATGGACCCTTTCCAAGCCCCGGATTGGGCCGACCACTATTCTGACCTTGTCACAGAACTTCACAGCAACTTTGGTCTGTTCAATGCAGAAGCCGATGCCGAAAATGAACTCGATAAGCTCCACATGCGTGAAACTCATAAGATTGCAAAGTACATTGTCAGCTTCCAGCAACTTGCTCCAAAAGTTCAATGGGGCAAAGCCACACTACACCAACAGTTCTACCTTGGTCTTCCATCCCGCATCAAGGACAAAATCGCTCGTGTCAGGAAACCCAACACTCTTGCCAGACTCCATACACTAGCCCAGTCTATTGACTCCCATTACTGGGAACGACACTCCGAGATCTCCTGCAAAAACACTAGTCAGAGCACCTCCAAGACAGAGAAGTCCTCTGACAAGAAAACACAACGCTTGGACAAAAAGACTCTGAACTCCAACAATTCCAGTTTCACTTCCAGAAACCAGAACAACACTCCTGCTCCACATGGTAATGCAAATGCTTCTGGTTCAAACACCAATGCTCACAAGACCACCCCTGACCTCTCTGACAAGTTAGGGAAGGACAGCAAACTGACTACCCAGGAATGGCAACGCCACATGGACAACAACCTTTGCCTCTTCTGTGGCAATTCCAGTCACATGGCATGTGAATGCCCCAAATCCAACTCTTCCATGAACAAGTCAAAAGGACTGGCTGCGAAAGCCATGGAAGACAAACTGGAGGCAAAAACCATACCAGAACCAAAAAAATAGTCAGCAGTCCTCCGACCTCCGCACAAACAGAGAGCTGTGTTGACCCCATTCATGCGAACAACAAGGTTTGACTCAATGTGTCTGCTCTTTCTGCTTCCAACTCCCTCACAATTCTGCTCACCTCTGATACCGTTAATGGCCTGCCTTTCCAGGCCCTGGTCAACACCAGTTCCACTCACTGCTTCCTCAATTCTGACTTCACACTCAAACATAAACTCCACACCTACAAGATTCCATCCATTCCGCTCCACCTTTTCGATGGTTCCTCTAACTTGGAAATATCTGAGGCAGTGGACCTGTCCATCTGTTTTGCTACTGGGGACACCCAACAAGTTACGTTTTACGTTACTCCACTAGACGCTAGCTGTTCTGTTGTGCTAAGACATAATTGGCTTGCCCGTTACAATCTGTTGATTGACTGGGTTTCAGGTCACATCAAATTCTGCACCCCAGAGTCCGCTCTGTCTCTTCTGATGTCTTTTCCACTGAGGATTATTACTGCCTCCATACAGCACTACCCCACAGACTTGCCTCCACACTCTGGTCCTCCAGTATGCCCTCCATCCCCTAAACTCAAAGCACCCCAAATCGCTCTGGTGAATGCAGCCACATTCCGCTGGGCCCAGAAACAAGAAGGATCGCAAACCTTCCAGGTTCGACTCTCCAACCCCACCTATGCGAAGGCTTGCTCTGTTTCTGCTTCCGCCCCTGTGGATATGTCTTCCATTCTGGAAGACTACCACTCCTTCTCCGATGTATTCAGCAAGGCCAAGGCTGATGTTCTGCAGGAACATCGCCCCTATGACCTGAAGATTGAACTAGAAGAAATCTCCCTTCCGCCCTTGGGTCCAATCTATTCCCTCTCTCGGAGTGAACTTCAGTCCCTCTGCAAATTTGTCAATGAACACCTCAACATGGGTTTCATCTGTCCATCCCTGTCACTGCACGGTGCTCCCATCCCTTTCATCAAGAAGAAGGATGGAACACTCTGCCTTAGCATTGATTTCCGTGGCCTCAACAGCATCACAAAACATCACAAAAAAGGATCGTTATCTGCTTCCACGCATTTCTGACTTATTGGATACTCTGCGCAAGGCCAAGATCTACACCAAGATCGACCTCCAGCATGCTTATCAGCTTGTTCATGTCCGAGAAGGTGATGAATGGAAAACCACCTTCCGCACCTGCTATAGCTCCTTCAAATGGTTGGTCATGCCATTTGGCCTCACCAATGCTCCCACAGCTTTCCAACATTTCAAGAACAATATCTTTTCCAACCTACTCGATGTTTATGTTCTTGTGTATTTAGACAACATCCTCATCTATTTCAACAACCTGGAACAACATTGCAACCACATCAAAGAGGTCCTCTGCTGACTCTCCAAGCACAAGCTATATGCTAAAGCAGAAAAGTGCAAGTTCCATCGCGATATGATCGAATACCTCGGCTACATCCTGTCCTCCAACAGCCTTACAATGGTGGAAGACAAGATCAAGGTCATTCAAGATTGTCTGGAACTGCAATGTGTCAAGGATGTTCAATCTTTCTTAGGATTCACAAATTTCTACCGATGTTTCATTCACAACTATTCTGACATTACCGTTCCGCTTATGTGTCTCTCCAGGAAAGGTATTCCATGGAATTTCAGCCTGGAATGTTGCTCTGCGTTTGAAACCCTCAAGAAGGCTTTCACCACGGCACCAATACTTGTGTTCTAGGTTCCTGAAGCCTGACTTGTTCTCAAGACTGACACTTCTGACTATGCCCTCATGGTGATCCTCTCAATGATTTCCCCAGAAGATGGAGAAATACATCCGATTGCCTTCCACTCCCACACCTTTTCTGCTCTGGAACTCAACTACAATGTCCACAACAAGGAATTACTCGCAATATTTGAAGTGTTCAAAATTTGGCAACACTACCTTGAAGGCCCAACCTACCCAATCAATGTCGTCACAGACCATAAGAACCTAGAATACTTCACCACCACTAATCTCCTCACTCACTGACACATCCATTGGTCTGAATACCTCTCACAGTTCAACATGGTGATCCACTTCCATCCCAGGTGGCTCAGAACAAAACCCAACTCACTTACTTTACAATTGGACATCTACCCAAAAGAGGGGAATAGCGACTACCCCTATCTGACACATTCTTGCTTACTTTTGCTATTGTAATTTCTCCCTTGTTTCCCCTTTTGTGTTTTGTGTTCTTGCCATTACTCATTCTGACTCAGACCTGCTTGCTCATCATATGACTCAACCCATCGCAGTGCATGACATCATTGTAGCTTGGGGATGTGTATATAAAGGGCTTGGTCTCTCAGTACAATAACAAGTCAAGTTCAGTTCTCAAGTCAAGTCTCTCTTAAGTCTACATCCAAGTCCAAGTCAAGTCCCAAGTTTAGGGCACCAAGTTGAAGCTTTGTCACAGGACATAGATAGCCACGCATATGTCACAAGTCACACGTCACAAGTCTACGTCATATGTCACACAAAGCAGGGCAATCACAAGAAGTCACCTGCATTATATCCTAGTTCTTCAGGTTGTACGACTTGTTCTCAGTACTGGTCAACCCACAGCTGTAGTCTCTTTGCCCACAAATGACTGCATTATAGACCATCCAGGGTAGAAGGATTGTTGTGCAGGCTAATAGGTATTATTCCTGTTAGTGCATCTTTAGTGCTTGCTCACCATGTAACCAGACCAATCGATCATTGGCAACACATGTGCAGGGTAATCACATGTGTTACCTTTTAATATCTATATATTTCTATATTTTTTTGATAAAAAGGAAATAGCTCAAGGTTTTTTTGTTTTTATTCCTTGTTAGATCCCTGAGATCTAACACCAAAGCTCCGAGCCTTTGGACCTCCGAACTCCGAAGTAACTATTATGTTCCGTTTTAGTTCTTGTTGTTTACCTCTTAAAGTATAATTCTCATTTATGACCCAAAGTAGAATACTTGTACCTCTCTCGATCCGACCCTCCAATCCTATTCCAAATTCCACTTGTTATACGCCCCTTATATCCTTCTTGTTATATGTTCTAAGGATACAATTAGTTTACGAGGTATTAATAGTCCTCCAAACTTATATCTAGTTCTTTAGTTCGAATATCGACTTAATTCCGTGTTACAAACCTCCAGTCCCCTCACATCACTACCTCCATAGTTAGACACTATTAGTAGTAACTCCAAGTCCGAACCTCCGGACTACCTCCGATACTCCGACCCCCGAAATTAGGGACCGAACGATAGTAGGTGGCGCAACCCATAAGTTGAAGCCAAGTCCCTACCCCCCTCATACACTTTTGAAGTCTCCGACCTCCGAGTCTCTGGCCTCTGAAGTTCCAGGTAATGTCCGTGAACTTAACATTCCTTCGTAAATGCGGCGCTGGATGCGGCACGTGTGTTGATTAACCGAAGGTGATGTAATGTGGGGGTTGGAGATGGTATATGATGATGTTCCAGAGATTCGGCTCAGGGGTTCCTTTGGCATCAAGATGGATCATTGGCTGAATAAAAGAAGAGAGGTTCAGTGTGTGGTGATGAATTGAGGGAGTAGACAGATGATCTAGTGTAGCTGGCTTGTAGATTGTAGACATTTGTTGAAGAAGATAGTAGGAAATTTTGAAAGGCAAGTCTGAATGCCCTGAGCTTTTCTAAGTGTATCAAGAGGGATATAATTCTGGCTGAAGAATAACATACAGGAATATCATGATATTTATATGAGAAGGTGTATGGGTGATTTTGGGAATGCTAACAATAGGGATGGAGGTCTGGAAAATTAGTAACTAAGGGGATGAAAGATAGTACTATCTGTGGAGCAAATAGTGCTGGATTTTTGTTTTGGATAGTGGAAAAAATCTGGAAAATAATCAGTCGTCAGGGGAAAGAAAATAGTGAATGGGGGAATTGGAAGTATAATTTTCGATTACAAGTAAAAAAAGATAATAGAGAAAAATATCTGTCTCTTTGACATAATAATGTGAAAGCCACTCCTTCTTCTCCTATTCCATATGTGATCCGATTATTGGAGATGTTTAATGTGTTCCTTGATCTTAAATTCTGTGTCATTGTCATCCTTGTACAACCCTCTATAGCCACAACATCCGTTTCCGTTCTATTTTTATTATTCCGGTGGTTCAGGTGCCTGCTCGCCATGTAACCAGGCTGATCAATTATCAGTGACGCATGTGCGGGGTAATCATGTGCGTTACCCATCTGTCCATACTCGTGATGTCATAGCGCATCTACGACTTGCGCGAGTGGGCCGAGACAACAAAGGATGTTGTCTTGTGGTTTCCTCCTTGAATATAACAGATAAGATTCCTTTTAAACATTATTCCCAACTTTTTATGACTGAGAGAAAGAAAGAAAAGGGGTAATAAAAGGATAAAAGAAAAAATGACATCACAATGTTTATTACAGTATCTTTTTATCACAACAAGCATGTAACTTAGGGGGGGATACTTTCTTGATATTAGAACAGAACTAACATGCAGGTGTGGAACAGGCTTATATACTAGAGAGTAATGCAGGGATCGTGCAATGGGTGACTGAGAGGTCACATGATACAGGCAGGGTGGGATGTGCTAAGAATAGGGAAGAGTAATAACAGTAATAACAGATATATAGTGATAGAGTGCATGTGTCTGAGTATGACTGAAGTATGCCAAGGCCAGAGGCCCAAGGTACATGGTCCAAAGTCCCAAGGTATGCCAAAATCCAAGGTGGAACAGGGATCTAACACTGAGGGACCATCATATTATTAATTGATGATTTTTTGTTTACTTTAGTAACAGTGTGACAACACCACCTGGACTTTCATCCAATGCTTATTCTAAAACTCTGGATCTCCCCTATTCATAGTTGTATATAAGGATTAAGTAGTATCATGTGAAAAAAGAATCAGTTTTCTTTCCAGTCACCTTCATCTTCAATCTCTTCACTTTCATCTTCACTTTCATCTTCACTTTTATCAACACTGAGGTGCATATTATTGCATACAATGAGGTGCATATTATTGTGTATTTATCACAAGTTGAGGTGCACTTCATTGCATATTTATCACTATTGAGGCTCACTTCATTGTGTATTTATCATGAGTTGAGGTGCACTTCATTGCATATTTATCACTATCAAGGCACATTTAATTGCATATTTATCACTATTGAGGTGCATTTCATTGTGTACCATTCTTCATTCTCCTATTCCTTCTTTGAGATATTTTCACACATCATCCTATTGGGTTGCTTAGGTGGTCTGCTAAGGTTGGATTGGAATTGATGGAGGTTCAGATATTGGAGTGGAGTTGGTCAATATCCATGGTGATGGCTGTATGGAGTACAGGGGTGCAGAGTGATGTAGCTCAGAGTGATGATATAAGTTGTTTATAGGTGAATACCAGTTGGAGGTTGTGTGGATTGATGGTTGTATAATCACTTTCCCCCTCTTTAAGGTAGACATACCATCATCTAGTTAAAGTGTCAGGTTTGGTTCCTAGACATCCAGGGCAGAAGCATTTGACCATGTTGAATTGAGACAGGTATTCAGACCATCAGACTTGTCATCACATGAGGCACTTCATTGTTGAAAAGTATTCCAGGTTCTTGTTATCTGTAATAACATCAAGTGGAGTTGGGGATCCTTCTGGGTAGTGTTGCCAGACCTTAAACACTTTAAAGATACCCATTAATTCCTTATCATGGACATCATAGTTCTGTTCCACAGAGGAAAAGGTCCAAGAGTGGAATGTGATCAGATGTACTTCATTATTGTCTGGAGATGTTATTGAAAGGATGGCAGCAAGAGCATAGTTGGAGGCATTGGTTTCAAAGATCAGTGGAGGTTCAGGTATCCAATGCTGAAGGATAAGAGTGGTGGTTAAAGCCTTCTTGAGTGCATTGAATGATTCTTGGCATTCTTTGGAGAAGACTCACAGAGCACGTTTCTGGGTGAGACATGTTAGCAGGACTACTAGGTTGGAATAGTTGAAAATGAAACACCTATAGAAATTGGCAAATCAGAGGAAGGACTGTATGTCCTTGACTTTCAGGCCAATCCTGGATAACTTGCACCTTTGCAGAGTCCATTGTGAGTCCATTCAGAGACATAATATATCCAAGGTACTCAACAGTGTGCATGTGAAAAAGGCACTTGTCAGCTTAGGCATACAGGTTGTGTTGTTGGAGTCTTTGGAGTACCTCTTGGACATGCTTCCAGTGCTGCTCCAGGTTATTGGAGTATATGAGGATGACATCCAGGTATACTAGAACACATACATCCAACATGTCAGCAAAGATATAGTTCATAAAACATTGGAAAGCAGCCAGTCCATTGGTAAGTCTGAAGGGCATAACATGCTATTTAAATGATCCATATCAATAGTGGAATGTGGTTTTCCATTTGTCACCTTCACAGATTTGGATGAGGTGATAGGCATGTCAGAGACCAACCTTAGCATAGATATGGGTCTTGCATGGTATATCTAGGTGATCAGAGATGTGGGGTAAGGGGTATCAGTCTTTCTTGGTGATTTAGTCAAGACCTCAGAAGTTGACCCATAGGTGGAGTGATCCATCTTTCTTTTTGGAAAAGACCACTGGAGCACTGCACAGAGACCAAGTGGGTCAGATGAAATCCTGGGTTAAATGTTCTTACAGGAATTCTTGGAGGATCTCAAGTTCTTTTTGGGAGAGGGGAATAAATTGGACCAAATGGTGGGGTTCTTCCTTCTTCCAGTTCAATCTTGAGATCATAAGGCCAATGGGATGCAAGTTTGTCAGTCTTGGCCTTGCTAAAGACATATAGTCATGGTACTCTTCTGGGATGCACCTCATATTGACCAGAGTTTCATCCAGGTTGAGCTTCTCCAGTCTAGAGACAAGGAGCTGGAATTTTTGCATGTTTTCCATTCTGGATACATGGGCTAATGCTGCTGCATTGATCATAGCAATCTTCAGAGCAATGAGGGTTGGAGATTCAGATGAGATCAGCGCTGGAGCTGCTGTCTCTGTAGGTACCAAAAATTCAGCCTGTAACAGAGTATGGAACAAGATAC
>QFFB01004140.1:699-63891 GCA_003316465.1 Ramaria cf. rubripermanens
GGGAGGTACAAGTATTCTACTTTGGGTCGTGAATGAGGATTATACTTTAAGAGGTGAACAACAAGAACTGAAACGGAACATAATAGTTGCTTCGGAGTTCGGGGGTCCGAAGGTTCGGAGATTCGGTGTTAGATCAGGGATCTAACACCGAGCAGCTTTTGAATTCAATCTCCATGGATTTCATTGAGCAGTTGCCGGCCTCCTCAGGATTCACTGCCATTTTGGTGGTTGTATGCCGCCTCACCAAGCAAAGCATCTTTATTCCGACTTATGACACGGTCACTTCGGCTGACCTCACCAAGCTATTTGCGCTACATGTCTTCTCTAAGTATGGAGTACCTTTGCATGTCACCTCCAATCATGGATCTGAATTTGTATCACACTTCTTTCAGTCCCTCGGTAAAGCGCTTGACATGACATTGCATTTCACCTTGGGATACCACCCCAAAGGTGATGGTCAAACCAAACATGTCAATCAAATGTTGGAACAGTACATCCAAGTGTATTGCAACTATCAGCAGGACAATTGGTCTGATTTGCTACCACTTGCAGAGTTTGCTTACAACAATGCTCCTAGCACTACTACAGGTATTTCACCCTTCTATGCCAACAAAGGCTATCACCCAAACCTCATGGTTCACCCGGAATGGGACCTTGCATCCTCCTGAGCTTGAGACTTTGCCATTGACCTTGACCTGCTTCATACTGCTGAAAGAGGAGATTAAACTCACTCAGTCTTAGTACCAGGTTTCAGCTGATGCTCAGTGTGCTCCGGCCCCCGAGTTTGCTATAGGATCCTCTGCATTTGTCAAAGCACAATTCTTCCAAACCACTCGGCCTTCAAAGAAACTTGCTGAGAAGTACCTTGGTCCCTTTGAGATCATTGCCCAAGCTGGTTCCCACTCTTACACTCTTTGGCTTCTGGACAGCATGTGTCAGGGGAACCCCGTTTGATGATCCATGGTCCCAGACCCATGATCCACCATAACCCCATTTAGCAATCTGTGGCTTCGGACCAATGGTCTGCAGTATCTCCTCGGAGTATGTACATAGACCCACCACATTCCATCACTGGCCCACCATCCTCCTCCCTCTGGAAATGCCCTAAAGCAGACCATTGATTGCTATCTAAAATCCGCTCTTCTATGTGCTATTCTTAACCCTCAAAGCGGACCATTGACTACTGTCAAAGATCCGGACTTTTCGCTTTCCCATGCCTGAATTTCCTTACTTCATGGAGCAAAGCTCCACAGAGGTTGGTCTGTGCACAACATCTCTGCAGTAGTATGTAGTATATAATCATCTACTAGTAGTTGGGGATCCTTAGCCTTTTCTCTTCAGATTTCCCCTCTGCTAGGTAGGACTCTCCTTATATTATGTTTATATTGTGTTTAGTAATGATTATAACTTTGGATTTCCCCTCTGCTAGCTGTGTGATACATTCTCCACAGATTTTAGGGTTGCCCTTACAGCATGTGCACAGTCCACCCAGTCTTCCATGTCTCTATGCTTGAACCTGCTACACTGAACTCCATCCTGGAGTATATTCTGCCACCACCTCTGCCAATTGAAATTGATGGTGAGCCTGAGTACAAGATTTCCAAGATTCTGGATTCTAAGACTGACCACCATCGAAGACCCTGTAACCTCTTATACCTGGTCCACTGGGCTGGTTATGAAGGCACCAATGAAGAGACTTCTTGGATCCTCGTGACTGAGTTAGGTCATGCAACTGAGATTGTCACTGACTTCCATCGAGCTTACCCTGCCAGACCCAGACCTTGGTCCCCTTGACCCAATCCATACTCTTTCTTATGTTACTATCATGGTCACTTTCATAAATAGTTTCTCCATGTCTCTGTTCCTGACCCTGAATCCCCAAATTCCAAAAACCCGAGAATGTCACCCATTCTTATCTCAGTCACACTTGATTCTTGTTGTTGTGGTCACCAAATTCCATTTTTTAGCTAAATATTACATTATGCTTTCTTCAGAGTTTCCTCCTTATCCCCACCTGATTCCCCAGTCTCCCTGACTTCCTTCTCCCCGACTTCCTCGGTCTCCCCAACTTCCTCGGTCTCCCCAACTTCCTCGGTCTCCCCGACTTCCTCGGTCTCCCTGACTTCCTCGGTCTCCCTGACTTCCTCGGTTTCCCCAATCTCTTTCTTGGTCTCTTTCCCCTCCTCTATCTCTGTTCTCTCAGTCTCCTTTGCTTTCCCTTTTCCTTTCATATCCACCTTCTCAGCCTTGTCTTCTTTTTTCTCCTCCTGATCCTCCATCCCTTCCTCCATTTCCTTCCCATCATTAACTGCTTTTGCACCTGACCCCGAACCCTTAGCCTCCGAACCTCCGCATCCTGAACCCTGTATCTTGGCACTGGCCAAGGTCCCTGGCCCCATGCTAGACCCCTCTCCAAGCCCCCTTGGCCTGTCGGTCTCAGCTGGAGACCCTGACATCAACGCACCCACCACCAGTCACTCCAGCACAGTCGCCAGACAACCGAATGCTTCAGCTGTGTAAACTGCAACTTAACTGCCAATTTCATCAGTGTCAGTCACTTGGTCTCTCACTTCACTTGCCCCAGCTGCCACTTGTGCTGCCACAGGAGGACCAACAGGATGTCCTCCTGGATATTGGCCAACAGCCTCTTCAGCTCCACCAACCCAAGACCTGATTTTGGCCAAATACCAGGCACTGGTGCCCTCGCCCTCATTGGTTTGGCCTCTGACAACTTGTCCTTGGACTTGAGAATGCTTCAACTACGCTTTGGAACCACAGCGAAGGAACACTGCACCTTCCAACCGTTGCACCTTGGGCAGGCCTTGCCCCTGCCTTGGATGCAATTCTCGTGATGCTTTTGACAAGTGTCACATTTCACCACCTCCTATTCATCCGTCAGAAGTAAAATCACCAAACTAGTTAGCCTTACTCACCTGCAAAGTTTTCTTTGGCCCCTTTGGCACCACCCCAAGTTCCATCAGGCCTCCTTCGAAGGCCCAGCCCCAGGAGTGGTCAGTGTCAATGTCCCCTGTAGCACTGCAGCCTTGGTCATCCTCAGAAATTCCTCAGCCCAGCATTTCTCAGCCTCCTTCAGGGCATGCTGCCTCCATGCCACCTCCTGCTTGGCTTTCTCCCTAGCTGCCTGTCTTGCCCTAGCCTCAGCCTTAGCCTTAGCCTCTGCCTCTTCCCTGGCTTTGGCCATCACTGCTACTTGCTCCCGCTCTTCATGTTCCCGCTGCACTTTCTTGGCCCAAATTCTAACAAACTCCACTCACTGTGCTGCAAATTTGGCCTCGAGCATGAGCTCTTTGGCCTCAATCTCATCCAGAATCTCTTCATAGTTATTCGTTGGGGCTGACATGGTGATAAAATTCTACTCAAACCGCCTATCCTACCCCTCCTTTTAAATCTTTTCCCAACCAATTTCTTATATAATAGGTATTCAGCCAACCTGAGTGCATGTATGCCCAGATTGCCACAAGGCAAGATCCCCAACTTGATATGGCCTCATGGTGTTACGATCTGGTCCCTCATGGACCTCCAGTGACCCCATTGGGTAACCAACCCCGTCCTGAGCCTGTACTCCAAGCCTGACCTTATCTGAGCCCATCCCGAAGTAGTCCGAGCCTAAGCCTGAGCCCCGTTCTTATCCATCCCTGAGCTTGATTATGAGAAAAACAGTCCTGGGACCATGCAATTGAGCTAGAACCTGGGTCAAAGCCATCTGCATGCAAGGTCTATCCCCTCACACCCAATGAGCAAGAGCAGCTTGATATCTTCCTGCAGGAGAGACTTCCTTAGTTATTTCCATCTGACCCTGTTCCTCTGTTATCCATATATAAGCCTCACCCTGTATGTACTTCACTCTTCAGTCAGAAATCAACTTAGATACTCTTGAATCCCTTCTTAATTTCTTGCTCCGTTCCCTCTTAGTCCTCTTGCTCCTCTTGTCCAACCTTGCTCCGAAATTAAGGGCATGTGCACTAGTGGATGGCACAGCATACAAGCTGAAGCCAAGCCCTTGTTGATCCCCCTCAGTCAAGCTTGCTCCGAGCTTGCTCCGAGGTCCCCCGCATAGACCCTAGTCTTAACACATGGGTTTGGCCATAAGAGGGAGGTACTGTTAGATCCCTGTCCACCTCAGATCTTGGCATACCTCAGGACTTTGGACAATGTACCTCAGGCCTCCGGCCTCAGTATGCTTCAGTCACACTCAGTCACACCTCTGTTATAATATGTTATACTTACTCGTTTTATTATTAGTACATTCTACCCTGCCTGTATCATGTGACCCCTCAGTCACCGTTCCCCTGATCCCCATACCCTCACACTAGTATATAAGTTCATTCTCCATATGTATGCTACTCAGTTCTGATATCAACAAAGTATCCCCCTTAAGCCTATGCTCTGCTCCATGAAACAGCCCTTGGGCCCCTGGTCTGAAATACAGGGACAGACAGCCACACAGGCACAACACCAATAAGTTGAAGCCAAGTCCCTCCGACCCAGCCTCTCTTGGCCTTCAGCTGAGTATCTCGGTACCACCTGTCAGTATGCACCTTAACACCACTTCACATCAGGATATCACCCTGAAGGCAATGGACAAACCAAATGTATGAATCAATCCCTCAAACAGTACCTCCAAATTTACTACAACTACCAGCAAGACAACTGGTCCAATCTCCTTCTGATTGCAGAATTTGCATACAACAACTCTCCAAATGCTACCACTGGCATATCACCTTTCTTTGCCAACAAGGGTTACCACCTGAACATCTCTGTACACCTGGAGCAAGACCTCACTTCCACCAAAGCAAGAGACTTTGCCATAGACCTTGATGAGCTACACTAACACCTTCAAACCACCATCTCTGAAGTGCAGAAACGGTACTCTACCTCCACAGACCAACACCAAAATCCACCTCCAAATTTCCAAGTAGGTGACAAGGTCTTTGTTCGGTCTGACCATATCCAAACTATGAAGCCTCAAAGAAGCTTTCAGAGAAGTTCTTAGGTCCTTTTGAGATCATAGCTCAAGTTGGATTCATGTCCTTTACACTCCAGCTTCTGGACAGCATGTGATCTATCCATCCTATGTTCCATGTCTCAATGCTTGAAGCCACGACTCCAAGCGAGTTCCCAAACCAATCTCTGACACAAGACCCCCCAATCATCATCAATGGAGAACCTGAGTACAAGATCTCCAAAATACTGAACTCCAAGATAGACAAATGATGCAAGTGCAAGTTGCTGTACTTGGTCAAGTGGGCCGGATATGAAGGAACAGATGAAGAAACCTCATGGCTCCTGGCCTTCAAAGTTGGACATGCCTCGGAAGTAACTTCGGACTTTCACCAAGCATATCCTCACAAACCCAGACTGTTACTGCTTAACTACACTTAAGTTCACACAGGAGTCCAAGAAATGAGTCAATATTAATATATATATATATATACAACTAAGCTACTGCATAGTCTCTTCCTCCGCTGTAAGAGAGCTGCGCTCTCTAGTTGGAGATTGCAAGTTTATTTCTCATCTTACGTTCTTTCTTGGCCACTGTCCTTACTTCAGACTCTCAGACACCTTCCTTATTCTTGCAGTCCAGCCCACATTCCTTGTCTCGGACAGTTTATTCTTGTCTTACCTTGTATCTATTGTTTCTTCTTTGTCTCAAGTCCACCTAGTAGTCGGCAGAGGGGATGTCTCATTCTAGGCTTGTGTAGATTGTCCACTTTGTGGAGCCACTCCACTTTAGCCACTCATGCTTTGTCTACGAGTTTGTATTAATACGGCCCTCTGTGAGTGGCAAATATCATTCTCTTCCACCCACCCATTTTCTCATATTTCAAGTCATCTACTCTGGATAAAGCCGCGTCAGTAAAAGGAAATAACATCCAGCAGAAAGTAATGTCCAGTAGAAAGTAACATCAAAAGATAAAGCATACCGTTTCACAAGTAGGGTTACATCGCATCTTACACCGCTCCTGACCCTTCACATCCTCCAAATTTTTGGACCCCTTGAACTCCTCTGGCTCCCCCTCACTTCTGACCTCACCTCTGACCTCTAGTTCCTCACCCACCTACATGACCTGGAGGTTTCCAGAGAGGCTATCCCAGATATCCTCTAAGGCCCCAAGGATCTGCTTTTGCATCTCCCCATTGGCCTTCAGCTCCTCCATGGCCTTGTTCATTGCTTTCACCAGGGACATGTGGAAAACATATGTAGCAGTCTCCATCCCTGGCCTCCTTGTCTGGCTTCTCCAAGGGCTGGATGACAACTTTGGGGACAGGCCCCTTGGGTTTTTTCGTCACCCTGTTATCATCCTCTTTCTCTGACCTTCCATGCTTGTATGGACTCCTGGGGTTTTCTCTGACCATGCATTGGACCTTCTGGTCCTGACATGCTCAGCATGGTATCCCTGAAAAAACAATAAGTCCAGGCCCCAGGATAGTAGCTGTCACTCACCTCTTCTGCCCTCCTCCCATTCACACTTGACTTGTCTTCACTTGCACTCATGGCAAACTTGGAGCTCAGGCTCTTTTCCCTTGCTCCAGCTCCCCAACTATCCAGGCTCCAGTCTGTTCTGAGCTGCCATTTTCTGCTTGAAGGCCTGCAAATGAGCTGTCTTGTCCTCTACTGCTTTCTTCTTGGCTGCTTCCTCAGCCTTCCACTTCTTCCAGATCTCCACAAGCATGGCCTTTTTCTGCTGTCACTCCAACCCCTCCCACATCACCTGCCTCTTCTTCTCATCCTCCACCCACTTCTTCCAAATCACCTCATTGTATGCAAGTTTCCTTTTCATCTCTGCTGCCTCAATCCTCCTTCTTTCCTCTGCAACCTCTTGCTCTGCCACTTCCCTCTGGGCTTCCTCCTCCTTGGCCTTCCTCTAGACCTCTTTGGCCTTCCTTGCCTCCTCTGCCTCCTCTGCCTTTCTTTGCTCCTCCTCCTCTGCTGCCTGTCTGGCCTCTTCAGCCTGGGCACATTCAAGCTCTTTCTGGAGCTCAGCCACCTTGCATGCAATCTCAGATGAGGGTGTGGGGGTGGTGGACATTTTGGATTATAGGGCATGGGCAGTTGTGGGTAGCAGAAGAGAACTTTGCTGAGTCCTTCTGTGTTAGATTCCTGAGATCTAACACTGAACCTCCAAACCTCTGAACTCCAAAGTAACTATTATGTTCCATTTTAGTTCTTATTGTTTCCCTCTTAAAGAATAATCCCCATTCACAACCCAAAGTAGAATACTTGTAACTTTCTCGATCCAAACCTCCGATCCAATTCCAAACTCCGATTATTATTCAACTCTTATGTCCTTCTTGTATTATGCTTGTGTCTTTCTTGTTATACGTTCTTAGGATACAATTAGGATACAAGGTATTAATAGTCCTCCAATCTTGTATCTGTTCTTTAGTTCAAATATCGACTTATTTCCCATTACCAACCTCTAGTCTTCTCACATCACTATCTCCATAGTTAGATACTACTAGTGATACTTCCAGGTCCAAACCTCCAGACAACCTCCAAACCTCTGATCTCCAAAATTAGGGACCAAACAATAGTAGGTGGCACAACCCATAAGTTGAAGCCAAGTCCCTACCCCCCTCATACACCTTTGAAGTCCAACCTCCAAGTCTCCAACCTCCAAAGTTCCAAGTAACATCCATGAACTTAACATTCTGACCCCTTTGCTTCTTATACTGATTTCCAAAATCTCCAATTTTATATTCCCATGGTTATCTCCATGGGCCTCATGGGCTTGGTCCTTAAAGGGGGGATACTGTTAAATCCCTGAGATCTAACACTGAGGCTCCAAACCTTTGGACCTCTGAACTCCAAAGTAACTATTATATCCCATTCTAGTTCTTGTTGTATGCCTCTCAAAGTATAATCTCCATTCATGACCCAAAGTAGAATACTTGTACCTTGCTCGATCCAAACCTCCAATCTGATTCCAAACTCCACTTGTTATATGACACTTATATTCTTCTTGTTCTACACTTATGTCTTTCTTGTTACACATTCTTAGGATACAATTAGGATACAAGGTATTAATAACCCTCCAATCTTGTATCAGTTCTTTAGTTCAAATATTGACTTAATTATCCATTACCAACCCCCAGTCCTTCTCACATCACTATCTCCATAGTCAGATACTATTAGTAATACCTCCAAGTCCAGACAACCTCTGACCTCTGAAATTAGGGATTGAATGATAGTAGGTGGCATAACCCATAAGTTGAAGCCAAGTCCCTACCCCCCTTGCACAACTTCAAAGTCTGACCTCCAAAATTCAGGGTAACATCCATGAACTTAACACAGATAATGGGTACCTCTTTTTAGATATCATGCTTATGTCCCCCCCCCTAGGCCATGATCCCTGACTCAGTTTTTGATCTACTTGTGTACCTCTTCCACTCTGACTCAGAACTCATGACTCCTATCTACTTACATTCTAGTATATAAGCCCTGTAATTGTACTAGTTACCTCAGTTTGAACACCAAGTACATTTCATGTTAACCTTCCATAGTGTTCTTAGTACACTTCCATCATTACTTCTGCACTTCCACACTTCTGCATGTACTACAGAACTGTGCTACATTACCTTGTACCTCTGTTCTGAGGTCTTGGGACCCTGTGATTGTTTGAGAGACACAGCATATAAGCTGAAGCTGAAGTCCCTTCCAATCCACCTTCCATCTCCTGTCTCTCCAGTTTACATGTTTGTAACAAAATAGTATTATACTTACCTATAAAGCCAGCACAGAAGGTTGTTGAACCTGGGGGCCATGATCTAAGGGTAACCCTTGAGTGCCACAGAGATCACACAATCACATGGGTTGGCAGAGGGGAAAACCAAAGTCTAAGGCTCCCCACTGCCAGTGTCAGGGGAACCCCATTCAGCAATCCATAGCCCTGGACCAATGATCCACAACAACTTCATTCAATGATCTGTGGTCCTGGACCCATGATCCACAATGACCCCATTTAGCAGTCCATGGCCTTGGATCAATGGTCTACAATATCCCCCCAGAGTATATGTGTGGACCCACCACACTCCGTTGCTAGTCTACCACCCTCCTCCCTCTACTCTCTCAAAAAATGCCCTAAAGTAGACCATCAATTGCTGTCTAAGATCTGCTCTTTTATATGCTATTTTAACCTGCAAAACAGACCATCAACTGCTGTCAAGGATCTGCACTTTTCACTTTCCCATGCCTGACTCTCATTACTTTGTGGAGCAAAGCTCCACAGAAGTTGGTCCATGCATAACACCTCCACAGTAGTATTTAGTATATAATCATCTGCTAGTAGTTGGGGATCCTTAGCCTTTTCTCTTTGGAATTCACCTCTGCTAGCTGTGTGATATATTCTCCACGGGTTTGAGGGTTGCCCTTACACAGTGAGCCTGTATTACACTATACCCAACTATGGTCAGTGCCATCACTCTACACTTGCTGACCCTGTCCTCTGCTGATTCTTACCTGACCCTGGATGTTGTACATGAGCCATTTCACTTCTGAAGCTGTTCCTAAAGCAGAGGTGGAGTGGAGTTCAGAACTCTGAAACTTCAGAAATTCAGAAGTGGAAAATGGGGTGTCCCCCAACATCACCCCCCTCCCCTAGCATGCTGTGTCCTTGAAGCACAGGACATGAGGGATTGGAAGGCCATTGAATGAATCTGATGTGGGGTACCACTATTTCCAGTGGAGGCAGTAGACGAGCCTTCCAACCCAGAATTGGGTTGTCTAGAGTCAGAAGCAGCTTTACCATATTGAAGATGGGGTGGAGGTAGGACATGGATGCCAGAAGGCAGAGGTGATACACATTCCATCCGACCCTCTGCATTATCATGAAGGAACCAAGGTAGCAGTGGGTGAGCTTCTGTGAGGGATGCATAGTGCAGATGTTACTTGCATCCAAGTACACCTTGCCTCTAACATAGTACTCTGGTGCTGGAACTTGGTGCCAGTTGTAGTACTGTGCCATGTCATCCTTGGCCTTTGCAAGAGCTGACTTGGCTTCCATGAGGGTCAAGTCCATCTGGTCTCAGAACTTGTTGACCATTTCCAGCCAGGACTCCATCTGGTGCAGCTCAAAGCCCATCTGTGGGTGTCTTCTGGAGTCAAGCATGAAGGGAGTTTGCTGTGTGGCAGAATGTACATGGTTGTTGTACTGGAATTCCACCAGTGGAAGTAGCTTGTCCCAGTTGTCCTGCCTCTCATTGATGAAGAGGTGGAGATACTACTCTAGCTCCTGCTTGACCCATTCCATTTATCTTGATGGTAGGCTGTAGTGGCAGCCAGCTTTATGCTGATAGAGCTCTTGTGTCAGTTCTGCTATGAACTGCAGACTTTGGTTAGAAACAACTTTCTTCAGAAGTCTGTGCAGCTTCCAGACATGTGTGAGGAACAACTGGGCTGTGCTGAGGGCAGTGATCATTGTGTGTGTTGGAATGAAGTGAGACACCTTGCTTACCAAGTTCATGCCATTCATGATCACATCATAGCTGTGAGACTCCAGAAGCTTGAGAATGAAGTTGATGCTAATGATGTCCCAGCAGGGTTCTGGAACAGGGAGTGGAAATAGCTCTCCAACAGGTGGGTGCCACTGTGCTTTGGTCCAGAGACAGAGGTTGCATGTCTTCACATACTAACCAATGTAATGGGACATCTTCAGCCACCAGCTCCCACGTCTTCTACCTGCTGGCATGTCCTGCCACCTGAGTGTCATGATGCTGGGACACAATATGCCAGCAGAGTGTCAAGATTGAATTTCGGAGTAAAGATATAACGTCAGTGTAATCCTAACATGGGCCTACAGTTGTGGCAAATAACCCATGAGTAGTATGCAACAAATGGCACCCGTCCTCAAGGAAAGGTCACCCCAGTTCAGGTGTTCCTTTCGCTGATCTGAACACTCCTGAAAAGTGCTGCAAATAGCAGTCTTGGCAACACCCCTAAAGGGGCATAGCAAATAAGATAAAAGGTTCGAGCTCACTGATAGACACAATGACCAATGAGGCAATGGGACATTGTACTAAGGTTTTGTCTACTAGTGAGGAGTCAAATAATGAGGTAGATGTATGGTAATTGAACTAGGGAATTATACAGGTGGAATCAAAGTACTTATAGTAAAAAGCCAATGCAGTGGGGGATGGATCGAGAGGGGCTAGAACACTGTGGAGTCGTATCATGTGCTAGGGCATGGAGTAAGGGTCAAACCACCATTATGGGACAAGGTGACTGATGGGATCTGTGAGAGAAACCTGTCAGCTAGAGTGGACTCCTGCTCATACTTGGTGACCCTGCACACTGCAAAGGGAATGCAAATGATGTGAAATGGGGGCAAAGTATAGTGGTATAATGCAAAGATCATGTTCAGCAACCAGTGAATAGGAGCAGGATAGCCTGCAGAGGTCTTGCCGACATCAGCGTGATGGAAGGATGCTGGGGAGATCAATTTAATTCACTGAACTCGGGATGTGAAACAGCAGTCATGACACAGAGATCCTTTCCATCCAGAACATAGACCTTGCCTTGGAAGTGGAGTGGGCCTTTGTGTTCTGACCATTCTGCTGCTTTTACTGACTTTGAGTGACCCTTATGCAACTCTTCCACTGCTTTCACCACTCACTCTGCCCATCACAGAACTCCTACTGGATGTCCCATAGTATTTCTGCTTTCACTCTGGTGGCTGTCACTCTTTTGAGAGCATAGATTGCAAAGAGGCCTAGGGGAGAAGGGTCATGTCTGAATTGTCTCCACTTCTGCTTCCATGATCTGCATAGCAGGATAGTGCATCAGACCTGCCCATGGAGCAGCTGGGTGTCATGACTGCTGTTTTTCAGATCTCAAGTTCGGTGAATTACATCAATCCCCCCTGCATCTTTCTATCATGCTGATATTGGCAAAGTCTTCTAAATCTACCCTGTCCCTATTTGCTGGTTACCAAACATGATCTTTGCCATCAGGTTAAGATACGTCACAGTCATTTTGCATCCTTTGCATCTCCCACGGAGTGCAGGGTCACCAAGTGCAAGCAGAAATCCGGTCCCGCCCATGGGTTTCACTCCTAGATCCCATCAGCCACCATGCCCCATGAGGTTATAGTTTGACCCTTACTCCGTGTCCTAGCACATGTTATGACTCCACAGTATTCTAGACCCTCTCAATCCATCCCCCCCTGCATTCACTTTTTACTATAAGTACTTTGATTCCACCTGTATAATTCCCTAGTTCAATTATCATATGTCTACCTCATTATTTGACTCCTCACTAGTAGGAAAAACCTTACGACCTACTCCCTCATCAGTAGTTGTGCCTAACAGTAAGCTTGAACTGTTGATCTTATTCACTATGTCCCTTTAGGGGTGTCGCCGAGGCTGCTATTAGCAGCACTTTGCAGAAGTGTTTGGATCAGCAAAAGGAACACCTGAACTGGGGTGACCTTTCCTTGAGGATGTGCGCAATTCTTCACATACTACTCTTGGGTTATTCGCTACAACTGTAGGCCCATGTCAGAATTACACTGACATTCTACCTTTGCCCTAAATTCCAATCTTGACACTGGGGTGGTAGTGGAATGCAAAGTTGAATTAGGACAGGTGCAGAGACCACTGAGCCTGTCATCAATTCAACTTCTTAGATGTGGTAGAAGTACTCAAGGTTCTTGTGGTCTGTTCAGACCTCAAACTGGCATGGAGTGCCCTCAAGGTAGTGCCACCACTCCTCCAGTGCATGGATGATGGCCAGCATATCCTTTTAATGGATTTGATAGTTCCACTTGACAGGGCTGAGGTTTTTAGAGAAGGTGACCAGATGCCATTTTCTGCCCTCTTCTGATGACTTCTGGGATAGAACCTCTCTCATGGATGTGTCAGAAGAGTTCACTCTGATGCAATAAGGGTGGGAGCCATCCAGAAGGATGAGGATTGGGGCAGAAGTGATAAGCTCCTTCAGCTTGTCAAAGGAATCCAGTTCTGACTTGGCCCATTTCCATCTGACATCTGTCTTGGTGAGGTTGAACAGGATTCAGGCATGGTGGGAGAAATCCTTGATGAACCTCTGGTAGAAATTAAATGAAGGACTGGACCTCCTTCCAATTCTGTAGTATGTGCCTGTCATGAACCGGTTTATTCTACTATAATGCTGAGCACCTAAGCGGAACCATTTCCTCAATTGTCTCATCAGACGACCAACATCTTTTCATACTCTGAGCTGAGCCATCATCTCCATCATCAACTATGTGCTTCGCTGCTACCATCACTCATGCATCCACCCCATCACTCCCCATGCAGATGCCGCCAACCATTTGGGTTCCATCACCTGCCCACATTAGGTGACAATCTGGCAGAACTAGCACAGGTACCATGGACTGGGAAAGCATTGATCCCCATGAACTCTTCTTCAATCCCAACTCAGGACGAGTTGAGTTACCAGTGCATCACATTCCCCATGAACATGAAGACAAGCACAGCATGGAGATTGAGATATTGGAAAGTGGTGTTGGCTCCCCATACGATCCTTACCATTTCGACTATTCCATTTATCCCCCTCAACCACTTAATTCTACACCACCTCCTTCAATCAGATCAGCAGATCAAGCATTGCCTCAGAGGCTGTACACTTGGAGTATGGAAGTGTGGTCCTAGATTGTCAGTTGGTTCAGGGGTTAAGTGATGACTCATTACTATTCCCTTTGACTCATTCTTGTTCTCCATGACTCATTGTTACCCCTATGACTCACTATTGTTCTCTCTGACTCATTGTTAACCCCCTATGACTCATTGTAGAGCATTGTGACTCATTTCCCCCTTTTTGTACCATACTTGACTCATTGTTCTGACTCATTATGACTCACCCTGACTCATTCTGACTCCTTCTGACTCATACCCCTTAATATCTTATGACTCACCCCCATTCTCCCAAGTAGTTAAATAGCAAGCTTGCTTCATGTATTTCACTAGTTTGGTTATCATATACGTTACACCGTCTCCTGTGCCCTTAAGCACTTGAGGATACCTTGCTCACCTCAACTCTCTTCTCTCAATACTTTTCTTCGAGGCTTGTCTACTTCAGACTTGTCCCATCTCTACCTTCTATCTCTATTCTTCTGCAACCAACAAAGACAGGCACCCTTTTTAGTGCAGGGTCTTTCAACATTGGGATCTTATACCCAGTGTGGACGGTTCTGACAGTGCCATTCTGCTATGCCAGAAACCAAGACTGGATTCATTTCTACCATGCCTTCCAACACTGTCACTTCAAGGTACTCTATCTGTGTCCATTTGAACTTGCACTTTTCCAGTTTTAGGCACAGCTTGTGTTCCTGGAGACATTCCAGCACCCTCCATACAATCTTCCAGTGTTCCAACAATGTCTTCATGAAGATGAGGATGTCATCTAGGTAGACACAAACAACTCCTTCCACTATCATGTCCCAGAAGATGTTATTCATCTTCTAGAATGTGGAGGTGTGAGGGCACCTAAGCAGATGCTCTACACTCAAGTGATGCACTGGCAAAGGGGAAATCCTAAGAGAAAACTCTGAGGATTCCTTTTCCCACAAGCTAATGACTATATACTTTAGGGATCATAACTCTGCACCTCTGAAGTCTGAATCATATAAAAAACAGGGGTGCTGAAATGGGGACAGGGCTGAGGTGGTGTTTGGGAGATACCAGGGAAAGTGCCTGCAAAGGTCTGGGACAAGAGGCCTGTTGTCAAAGTTGCATTGGGTGGGATCCACTTTGACAAGGCTGCATATACTTTGCATGACTTAGACATGGTGTGGGAATGTTCACATTGAAGTGAAACCTAGGGAGCAGACATTTTGCTAAGACTTTGCATGGGAGACCAAGGTTCCCCTCACAGGAGGGACTGTTTGTGAGGCCAAAGGGCATGACCTGCAGCTTAAAGAGTCCTGGTTTGTGTAGAAAGCAGGCTTCCACTCATCTCCATCATGGATATGAAAATTGTTGAAACCCCAGCAGACATCTAGCTTAGTAAAGTACTTTGCACTGCAGAGCTGTGTGATCAGTTTGGACATGAGAAGAATTGGATACTGGTTCTTGATTGTGATCATGTTCAAGGCCTGGTGGTCTAGCAAGAGTTGGAGTGAGCCATCCTTCCTTTTGATGAAAAAGACTGGGGATACCATGGGTGACTTTAATGGATGGACTTTATGGTGTGGAGATTCTCCTGGAGGAATGTATTGAGCTCCACCTGCTTCATAGGTGACAGTGGATAGACATTTGTCAGGGTCTCTCCTTTTCTTATCCTCTCTATCCCATCTCCCCAGTCCTTTCTCTGAGCCCTCCCACAGTCCTCATCTTTCTCCTTACCTTCTACTCCTTTAATATTGTTGATGTTTGCCCTGATCATGTAATAAGCACCTACAGTCATTAGTTATATTTCATGCTAGTGCAGCAGTCTCATCTTGACCTCTGAGACTCTGCTAGGTAAAGTTGTATCTTGAGCTTAGCTATAAAAACTAAGACTCTGCACTAGTGTATCACCTGGACTTTTGAACTTATCACATTCTGGTGTCAAAACACTAATCCAGAACACCTTCTCTCATAATCTTACAGTTGGCAGGTTTTGACCTGGGCTCCAATTCAATGGCATGGTCCCATAGCTTCCACTCTGGCAAGGCATTGAATGACTCTTTGGCAAAGATGTCTTCAAATTCCTGCAGGTACTCTGGAATCTCCACTTCTGCTTTTGCATATTTCTGTGAAGCTTCTGCAAGCCTTTGTGAGGTCATTCTGAATGTGCAGATATTATAAGGGCAACCCTACTATGTTATGGTCATAGATGACTGTAACTATATACTATATCAAGGGTCTATAATGTCCAATATAAGCCTGTGTTCCAGGCTTATCCTCATGGTACTATCACTGATCAGGATGTGGATCAGGTCAGGATGTGAATCACTTGCACATTCCACCACCCCTGGAATGTTTGGGGTGCTAAAAATTATTGACAATTATGATTACCATATTATGAATATAACTACATTTTTCTTGCAAAAAAAAAGAAGCTCTGTTGTAAGATGGGGGGCTATATATGCAGGTGTCACATGCTTTTAGCCCCCCTATGTGGTCATTCAGCCTTAAAATAATTGGTGAAAATTATATTTCACATAATGTATGTCAAATACACTATGTACATGATGCCAGTCTTAGTATGCTGCCTAGATCCTCAGGCTCATTTTAAAGCATGAGGGGCATGACAGCCAGACAGGTGCCTGGCAGGCAGGCTGGTGAAATTATTTCCACTCAGTGCCACCATCCATGGCATAGACCCAGATAAATCCTCACCAACATGACCTTTTCATATGAATCATGACCAAGTGTGACCCAAAATTGCTCGCATCCTGATCCACATCCTGTCTTGCACATTGGATGTATCTGACAACATGAACTCTGACTTGTTTGGTAATAAAAGTTGGTAGGAATATAATTCACATGCAATTAAAGATTCTTATAAAAAATTTTAAAATTATTCCAAGTATTTAATTATTTATTAATAAAATGAGGAAAGTGATCCACATCCTGATTGGTGATAGTATCTCAATAAATTGTACAAGGGTTCAGCTGGTTGCACAGCTAAGTTCCAGTTGGTTGAATAACCGGTTCCCTACAGGAACTGACACAACACTCACCAGAGTCACACACACACAAATGCAGTCAGGCCAACAAGTTATTGAGCTCACCATGATCAGCTGTGTAGTGGGGTGAGTACCAGTAGGGACACACAAACAGGTGGGGGAATATAGAAGTAAAGATTTAGTAAGATCTACCTTGTTCAGGACCTGTAATTGGTAGAGGATATGTAATAGAAGTAGTCTAGTTGAGGCAATACATTCTGCTCATATTACTGCACAATATTACATCAGCTATAATATGAAGGCTTTATTTCTTCTAAAAAAGGTTTATTTATGTAAATTCTTTCGTAAATCATATTGTTTTGCCCTCTTTTTTTGTGAATAGAAGTGATAAGGTTAAAATTAGTTTCTAATGCTTTTCTTAAAAAACTTATTTCTTCTGAGTTATAAGTTAAAACATTTACGCAAATAGTAAGAAGGAATAATTAATGAATTAACTATATGAAAAAGCAATAAATTTAATTTGAGCACCAGGAGAATTCACTGGGGGACCTTCCTACAGCCAGTGGTGCTCTTGTATAGTTATGTGGTGGAACTATTGAATTTTACATGGTGAATCAACCGAGGGCTCATGGAGCCTCCACCGACGCGTGACAGTGGTACATCCATTTATGATTCTGAGGGATCCGCCATCCGGTTTAACAAAATTCGTCCACCTAAGTTACTGGTGGATGAATTGGTGGGTGATTTTTACATGGTGCATCCACCGGTCACGTATAAACAGTGGATGCACCATGTGTTATTGGTGGGGATCCTTCCCCCAGTGGATGGTAGAAACATTTTCCACAGCGAAAACACTCTACTGCTAAGTATATCAGCCGTGCACGCCTACAGTTTTTCACCACGGTAGTAACCACCAGTGCCCTGGGAGATGACTCATACCTTTGAACCTTCAGAGCTGTGAGTCATGAGCATTGTAACCGACAGTATCTTGGTCACAAGTATAACGTACGTCGGGTGTAATTACAAATGGGAAGGATACGTCTATTGTAGCAGGCCCGAAGAACAATCGAAGAAAAACCGATGAGGAAAAGGTGGAACACTTCATCACGGTACAATGCAAAACAGACGACCAAGATGACGGGATATTTGGCGAGGTCACCGTCTTCCCAACCACCCGGTATCAACCTCGCTGTTATTCGCCGATGACTGCAATTTGATACTTTCGACCTCCTCACTGCCTTCCTGCGAGGTTACCATAGATCTTGCCCGTCCTAGATCACGATGAACGTCTGGTGACTTGGTTTCTTCGATTTCCTGCATAGCTGAATTAGAGTGTCTAGCCTCTTCTAAACCATATCGTCGGCCATTCTCGTCACGTCTTGTTCTGATAGTCGTGATAGAAGTATCACTATACACCGAACACTCCTCATCGCGCCTGCCCGAGAGAAGGGGAGGAGAAGGAGAAGGCGTAGCGTCTCTGATAAGGGAATGCAGCAGGATCTGGCTGAGGAGTGCTTCGTCGCATAGGAACAATGCGTCCTCGCTCCCGCTCCCACTTACGCGCCAGTTCCCTTCGTACGGCATCTCACTTGAAAGGGGCTGAAGGCTTTGAGAAGACGCCCTTTTACCGATACCAACTGAGGATGCTTGCTTGGTTATGCCGCGGCGTTGAGGTTTGATTTCTCTCGCTTTGGGTCTGGGGGGTGTGTGAACCTTGCTAATGGGTGTAGGAGGCGGGCTGAGAACGATACGAGGGGTGGACGTTGGAATGGGAGAAGGGAAGCGTGGGACGGGCGTGACAATAGAAACGGGGGAGACTGGGGGTGGAGATGCGAAAGGGTCCCTGAGGGCGGTAAAATCTTCGGAAATGAGGGCTCCCGAGAACTGGCGAGTATGAGGTGTTTCGTATTGTACGCGGACTTGGGTGCCAGTGGAGGAGATGGAAGATAGGAGCGAAAATTTGGGATCGCGAGGAGATCGCGAGCTGGAAGGCAGGAGCGTCGATGAAGAGAGGCCTATCCTAAATTGTCAAGAAAAAAAATGAGCTAAAAAGAGGCTGACTGACTATAAAAAAGAGTGATGATGCCACCGGTCCACAGAACAGTGAACAACGCACTACACAGTGCATTTTTAGGTCCCTGAGATATACGCAACGCCATTGCCAGGGCGGAAAAAGTCTGAAGCAAGCAGATGAATCCCCATACTCTACGAACACGTGCAGACTGTGCTGAAAGAATTAGATGGATGATCAGAGGGATGGGAAATAAAGCGGCGACGATTCCCAAAGCGAATGGAAGAGGTGTAGGTATAACAGAAGGGGCCAAGGCGGCTTGAATGACTGAGACTATGAATGCTATTGAAGCACGTTAGAAAAATGTGAGGATGGTTTCACAGCAAGGGCAGAACTGACTGGCGAAAAGGATGACGGCGAGAACTGTGTTGTGCCGACATACTTCCTTTTGGGACAGTAACATACGGGACGCGAGTACAGCAAAAGAATGAGGCGTGGTAAGATAAAGAATGCATCCACGGCCTAATTGGCGTGTTTAGTTGGTAGGAGGAAGACTTGAATGCTACAGGAACGTACAACCAAACTCTACAAAGCTCTGTACAACGTTCTGTGCCACTTTGATGGATTGGCTCTGGAGGTTCAACGCCAGAACAGCTATACCGAGTGCTGCGGGGACAGCAGCGAGAGGCCCAAGGAAACAGACAAGGATACATATTACAGGCGCCGGCTTGGCCGGTAAGGGATAACCGACGAGGCGGCTGTGAGTAAAAAATAAGAGAGGAAGAAATCCAGGCAGCAGGAGCAAGAAAGGAGAGGCGGCCTCGAGCAAGCTGACCATGGGAGGGAAAGAAACGCAGCCAAGTATAGTTGGGAGGAGAGCAATACTCTGGAAAACGTCTTGACCTTACTGAGCGCCATAGTTATTACGAATATGAGTGTTATTCGATGTCAGTTGTAGCAGGCGGTGCTCCCAGAAGAGTTGACCATGGCAACATAATCGCATGCGATCTCGGAGAAACAATAAACTTTTTCGATTTCCACGGCAGTCGCCGTGTGACTACTACATATATTCAAGTTCTAATGAGAATATTAATTATTTAGTTCCAATATAGGCTTACTATAGAAGTTATATTACTTTAAATCCACGGGGTGACACCTTTCCTCGTGATGTTATTGGTCCAAGAAGCCATGGAGAAGAGTCACGCGCGGTCCGGGTGCATATTAAACATTGAAGTCGCGGAGTCGGGGTACTGGCAACAGAGACCAGACGTAATATTACTGGAACTCGTCGACAGGTACAGCGAGCTCGGCGGTCGTATTACTAGCGCGAAGCGTTATGATCAGATGAGAAAAAACCGTTGTGCTCACAGTCACACGCATGTGACTCAATTCCATCATCACAAGTAAAGTACAAGTACTACTTCCTAAAGGCGAATGGCATCTTCGTATTATGACCGTTCGCTTACCACTACTTTCTCCCGTCCACCATGTCCAGGTCAATCAAAAGTGTCAAGAGCAATGACCAGGAGAAGAGGCATTGCATGGATGACAAGCCGGTCGTCTCTGCCAGTGCTCACGCTGCTGCGCTCGACCAGGAAGCGCACCAGCTCAACAACAAGGAACGTCTCAGTGCATATTTCACAATCACTGCAGCAGCATTCGGGCTAGTTAGCGACGGGTGTCCGTCTCCGCCCATCACTCTTTCAGTTCATTCCTGACGTTTGTGCAGACCAAAACAACCTGATGACCATGGCTAACGTCAGGTTCCACGATAACTTATGTGATAATATGATTTGATATGTTATTTCATCCAGGTTACTTTCAAAGAGCTATATCCCCATGCCTATACTGCTACCGTATCGACCCGCGTTTCCAATGCACTCCTTATCGGGGCGATTATAGGGCAACTTTTCGTAGGCCTCATTTGTGACCGCTTGGGACGAAAGATTGCTCTGGTGGCAACCACCTTACTTATTGTCATCGGAGCGGTGCTTGGCACCGCCGCCCATGGTGCTAATGGGAGCGTGAATGGGTTGTTTTGGTTCCTCACCTTCTCTCGAGGCATCACTGGTGTCGGTGTCGGAGGGGAGTACCCAGCCTCATCTACTAGCGCTTCTGAAGCCGCGAATGAGAAAATGATCACAAAACGTGGACCTGGTATGTTGTTTGTCTTGTCTGGTCCTGAACAGGCGATGCTATATAGGTGATCTCTTGCAGTATTCATTATGGTCACCAACTTCGTGTTGGTCTTTGGAGGCCTCTTATCCGTGGCAATCTTTCTTATCGTACTCTCGGCAGCTGGCGAGAACCATCTTCCAACTGTATGGCGCGTTAGCTTCGGGATCGGGATCATCCTTCCCGTTACAGTCTTCTACTTCCGTTTACGGATGCTCAGCTCCAAGTTATACAGACGTGGTGCCATCAAGCGTAAGCCGATCTCGTACTCTATGTGATACATAGGCCTTTCTAATTCATATTACAGATCGAGTGCCTTACTGGCTCACAATCAGGCGGTACTGGAAGTCCCTTATCGGCACCTGTGGCGCTTGGTTCCTTTATGACTTTGTTTGTGTATTCCCTTACTTCCCTATAAATAAATCGTTATTACTCCTACTATAGGTCACATTCCCCAATGGGGTGCGTTCACATTCACCTCAGCTTAGCTCTCAATATCTATTGATAGCTATATTTAAGGTATTTTCTGGGACAATCATTTCGAGTGTGATACCCAATGGTGATATCAAGCGTACCGCAGAGTGGCAGTTGTTACTCGCGGCTATTGCTTTACCAGGTACGTACAGTCTACCCACATGATGTTCTCGATTCATCCCATGCTCTGTAGGTGTCTTCATTGGAGCTGCACTGTGCAATCCATTCGGACGACGCAATACCGTATGTGCAATTAAATTCATGCTTCTCCTTAGACAACGCAAGGATCACAGATGATGCTTGGCTTCAGTGGATATTTGATCTTTGGTTTGATTATCGGGTGCATTAGTCGTCGATGACGTCATGAGTTATACCAGACTGATGCTATCGTTCTAAGGCTCGCTTACGATAAGATCATCAAAATTACCCCGTTGTTTATTGTATTGTAAGCGCCCCTTTTGTGGACCCTACTTGCTGCCATATCTCAATGAAACTGCGCAAAGTTACGGTCTCATGCAGTCGTCTGGGAATCTTGTGGGTACCTTCCTCTCTTGAAACGAACCGAGTTCTGAATGTTGACTGTCCGCCCCAGGGTCCAGGTGACATGCTTGGTCTAGTAAGCGCCGAGTTAGCTGACCTATTACGCTGTTCAATACGCATGAGCTAACAAGTGTATATGCACATCCAAAAGGTCGTTTGCGACGCCCGTGCGTGGTTCGCTATACGGGCTTAGTGCTGGTGAATCCTTTTGGGTGTTATGGCGTTTATTCTTATTGAGCTTTAAACCCTTTCAGCACTCGGCAAGACAGGTGCTGCGGTAGGCACCCAGGCTTTCACACCCATTCAAGTTAACCTTGGCAAGCGGTGCATATCCACACGCTTCCGCCCATTCTTTCTTGCTCATATAATCTGCAGGTGGACATTCATCATCGCGGCTATCTGCGGCGTAACGGGTATTTTAATCACATACTTCTTCGTACCCGATATGACAGGTGTCGATCTGGCGGATGAGGATGCCAAATTTTTGCAGTATCTTGCAGAGAACGGCTGGGATGGCCATGTTGGAGAAGACGATGAAGGAGCACTTGTCAAGGTGTCTATGGGGAGTGGAACTATGCGTAGCGAGGAGGGGTTGGATGAAAAGGCGTAGGAATTGACAACGTAGGCTCGTCTCTTACTCCAGAAAGGGACTGCGTGTGTGTCGCAAATGATCACGATTGATTTGCCGAGGTGTTTGGGTTCCCCAGCGGCGCTCAGTGGTTGCACGCCCAGGAATGGTATATATTATGAGGATACAGCGGTTTCAGTACAACTGCTGGGGTCGTAAGAACTATGATCCATCAACCATGTATCTGTGTATGTTAAGTCCGCTATTGATCCTGACTCACGAGGGCCGGTGAATGCCTCATTGACTGTGGTATAGGGAGATAAACTCAGCAAGAGCCTAGAGCTTTTAGACAATGTTTTGTTCCCAACTGACCTAGCGACAGGCATAGCTCCCTTGCAATCAAATGAGGCACTGCAGAAGCCTCGAAACTCAGAGAAGAGTTTCAAATGAGGCAGTAGATATTCATGTGATGTTTACAAAGTAGGGACCAGTTTAAATAATGTGATATTTACAAAGTAGGGCCCCTAAATAATGTGACGACAAGAATTATAGCAGACATGCACCGTGGAATAACGAGCACTTCGCAAATATCTCAGCCTCTTCCATGATGTCGCCTTGAATTGCCGCCATCATCTTCGTCACCTCAGTCAGAATCTTGATCATCCCTGTAACCTCTATTAGCTCCATAGCTTCCGTTACCTGCGTTTCCTCCATCACTTCTATCGCTTTCGTTACCTCTGTCCCCTCCGCTACCTCTACCGCTTCCGTTACCTCCTTTCCTTCCCACACTTCCATCGCTTTCGTTACCGCTGTCCCTTCCGTCACCTCCATCACCGACGGTAGCTGTGGTGAGATGCAAGATGAGGATACAGATTGATCTCAAAAGATGATATGCTTACCATCCCATACTTGCGCGACGATTGAACCTGAACGCACATGAAACCGGCTATTAGTCAAGAGATGGGGTGGCCTACGCACCAACTTGCAATGTGGTCTCCAACCCTGATATGAATTTTGCAAGGCCACCGTTGGAGTTGCCTTGCCGTGATTGATGGCTTACGGTCCCAGAAGACGTTTGCCGTGTGACATGTTGCGCTGCATGCGGAACATCACGGTGGTGTTGCGATTCACTATAGTGCTGCGCAGACGGGCCACCCTGGTGATTAGGTCCTGGGAGGGTCCCCGGGGGGAGCTGCACATTCGGTAGCGGGATCAGGGGCCGGGGGACCTAGTGGATGCACCCAAACCGAAAGCGGGGGTGTTTCATGCGTATTGACGTAGAACCTAACCGGTCAAATCATTGGTTCACGCAACCGCATCCTGAAGATGGAATACTTACCAGACCTTATGACTGTAAGAGCATCAACGTTGAGCTGACAATCGCGACATCATCAGGAAGACGGGTGCGCACTCTTTGTTGTACTTGGTGATCCATCCTTCAGGTAGGGGTCTTGTGTCAGGATTTCTGGCTGGAGCGCCTGCGTGACGTTCTGGCTGAGACATGGAGAAATATTTGCACGCACTCCATAAGATCGATGTACGAGTTATATAGGCATTACTAGGGTTATCGCCAGTTTTTCCAAGATCACTTGCAGCTGCCATTCATCATCAGTCGCAAGGCGCTTGTTTATACCCCAAACAGAAGGTATAGCCCCAGTTGGAAAGATTACAGTCACAGGTACACGAGGACTCGACGGCAAATGTGAAGGCAGCCAGTATACGCTTAGAATGGTCATTTATATGTGCATCTAGTAGAAGTGTTCAACATGATTAATTCACATTTCGAAAGGACTGGCCTCCAAACGTTGTGTTGAGGCAGTATGGCCTTCCTCTTGGGGTATAAGTGAGATTGCCATAAGCAGGATCGCTTGATTCTGCTGGCACTGGTAGACAGATCCAGACATAGACGCTGACGCCCGGTAGTACAGCCCAGGGATCATCAGAGGCGGGTCCCAATCCGATAAACTTTGGCTGTCGTTGTGGTACATCTTCTTGGGAGGAACCGTGATCAGCGCAATAGAAAATCTCACAGGAAGGGAGCTGGCAATGATCTGTGATCTGGCCCCACCGCCAAATTGGGGTCTTCTCGCCAAGACGGCGCTGACATTGACCAAAACGGTCTGATGCAGGTGGCAACACTGACTCGCAGCATTTGGAAAAGTGATCGCCGTCATCGGGACACAGATGTTTATGCGAATCCACCAAGCAGCGAAGTGTGGCCAGTCGCCGTGATTTTTCTGCGACTGTGAATATTACCTAGAAGAAAGCCGGACGATCAATATTGCTGCACTCGTAATGTATGTTGATTGCTCAGGAAACCCAGCACAAATCGGAGTCCAAATGTAAGTCCGCTATTGATCGTTGATGAAAATCTCGAACTAGGCGCCGGACCTTACTTGCTGGGATTGGCTCAGGACTGTTTGCTGAGCGGTGTTATGGCTCTAAAGACGTACTGTTGAGTTTTCCAGAGGAGTGGGACGTGGTGCGAAGGGGTGATACCGACGTGGTAGTGCGAGGTTACAAGGACGTGTGCTTATCGAGTAGCTCCGACTCCTATCCTACTTACTGCTGTAGACGCGGAAAACCTCCTGAACGCACAAGCGCGGACCTCGCTACGTGACAGTACTTAAATCAGAGAACAAGGGAGAGATAAGAGATAATGTCGAAGCTAGCTCACCCTAAAGACGCCGCCGCGTGCGCACACAGGAGGTCCGTGTGAGAGACGCAAAATAAACAACTGTCTTTTATTGGGCAATACGATTTCAGAGCATTAAAATTTTTCCAAGAGCATCCTAGGAGACTACATAATATTCAGGAAAGCATCAAGCTTAGTGCTACCTTGTCACTACCTACCCAAGCCTAGCTCCCTCTATCAAACGAGCTACTGCATGCAAATATCGACAGAAGGCTCGGTATCCACTCGTAGAAAGGGTCCAGAAGCAGACAGTATAATGTATATATTTATGTGATGCTTGATATAAGGCCTTGAGGCCTAGAGTATATAGACTACATATAAGACAAAAAATAACGCAGGCAGCCTTGCAGTCGTCATCCTCGTACCCTCCATTCCCTTCATCCCCGCCGTCCACATCACCTTCGTCTACATCATCCCCTCCATCCCCCTCGTCCTTTCCGTACCCTCCATTCCCTTCATCCTCGCCATGCACATCACTTCCGTCCACATCATCCCCTCCATCCCCGCCATCCACATCACTTCCGTCCGCATCGTCCCCTTCGTCCCTTTCGTCCTCTTCGTCCCTTTCGTCCCCTTCGTCCCTTTCGTACCCTTCGTCCCCTTCGTACCCTTCATTCCCTTCATCCCCGCCATCCACATCACTTCCGTCCACACCACCCCCTCCATCCCCTTCGTCCTCTCCGTACCCTGCATTCTCTTCATACCCTCCCCCCGCATCGTCCCCTCCGTCTTCATCACCTCCATCATCTCCACCGCTAGCTGAGGTGCGATTGAACAAGTCAGTGTGAGCAAGTCAGGGATGCAATTGATTATCTGGACAAATGATATACTCGCTGATATATACTTCGGCCAAGGGTGGACCTGAAAGTACATGTTGCTGTGCTGGTAAGGCATATTGGTAAGGCGAGTACAGTGATTCACCAGAGTACTGGGCAGGCAGGCCATGCTGCTGGGACGCAGGCCCACCCCCCGGGTGTGCATACACAGATCCAGGGGCACCTGAAGGAGGTCCGTATCCGGGAGCGGGTGCATGTGTAGTCAGGCCATGCTGCTGAGGCGGAGGCGGATGGAGCGGAGGACCATTGCCTGGCTGTGCATAGTTATATCCAGGAGCAGAGGGACCTGGAGGAGGCGCATATCCGCCAACTGGCACGGGCAGGGGGGGCACGCTGCTGAAGCGGAGGGCCACCGCCTCGCTGTTTAGTGGGCGCAGGGGTAGGAGCAGGTGGAGGAGCGGCGCGTGTCGAAGCGGGCGCAGGCGCAGGTGGACCACGCTGCTGGGACGGAGGTCCTGGGTGGGATGAAGGGCCACTGCCTGGCTGTTTAGTGGACGCAGGGGCAGGAGCAGGGGGACCTGCGGCACGTGGAGGAGCGGTGCGTGCAGAAGCGGGCGCAGAGGGAGGCGGGCCACGCTGCTGGGCTGGAGGTCTACTGCCTGGCTGTTGAGTGGACGCAGTGGCAGGAGCAGGGAGACCTGCGGCACGTGAAGCGGCGTGTGCCGAAGCGGGCGCAGACGCAGGCGGACCACGCTGCTGGGACGGAGATCCTGGGTGGGGTGAAGGACCACCGCCTGGCTCTTTAGCGGACGCAGGGGCAGGAGCAGAGGGACTTGCAGCATGTGGAACGGGGCGTGCAGAAGCGGGCGCAGGCGCATGTGCACCACGCTGCTGGGACGGAGGTCCTGGGTGGGGTGGAGGACCATCGCCTGGCTGTAACGCAGGCGGATGAGGAGCAGGCGGACCCAGCGGGTGCACCCGAACCGAAAGCGGGGGTGTTTCATGCGTATTGACATAGAACCTACCCAGTCAAATCATCGGTTCACGCAACCGCATACTCAGGACGGAATACTTACCAGACATTATGACTGCAACAACATCAATGTTGAGCTGACAATTGCAACAACATCACGGAAGGCAAGTGCGTACTCTTTGTTATACTTGGTGATCCATCCTTCGGGTAGGGGTCTTGTGTCAGGATTTCTGCTTGGAGCGCCTGTGTGAAGCAGTGGTTGAGACATGAGTTTAAATTTCAAGCAGATAGCCCAGAAATTTCGATGTGCAAGCTATATAGGCTTTACGGGAGTTAGCGCCCGCCGTCGTCGAAGACCGAAAGCTCACGCGTACAGATATGAATAGAGAACTCAACTAAGAAACGGGTACGAAGCAGAGCGAAGATAATCAGTATGTACTTAGAATGGTGCAAGACTTTTGCGCCGATAGACGAATGCGGCATTGGTGGACAACCGATGACGCCAATAGACAAACGCGGCACCGCCCAGAGATACTCATCAGCCACAGAAGCAAGTCCTAATCGGGAAAGATTGGCTGTTGTGTTTCAGCTTCAAGATATCTCCTCAGGATGATCGTGATTAGCGCAACAGATGAAGTTTTCACAGGAAAGGACCGCTGGCAACGTGATCTGGTACCGCCAGCTAGAAGAGTCTTAGCACTGGCATTCGCCAAAAGAGATGACTACCTGATGTAGATCGAGTCGCAAGTTGGGGGATAGCATTGAACATTGAATGGAGGAGCTGTACAGTGAGCAAACAAGGCGTGGGAAGTGTGGCGGAATGGCGTAGGGAGGAGAAAAGCGATGTGCGGTAACTTTGAGGTGGCGGTTAAGAAGACTGAGGGCGAGCGCAAAGCGAAGAAGAGATATCACCTCAGGTCGCGCATATGAACGGCTCATAGCATATGCAACTCACCATATGCAAGAAAAGCGCCAAACAAGTTATCGTGAGTCTTGCCACTAGCACTAGATATGAATGGTAAGCAAGCGGCACGTCAGTGAGTCCTACAACACACATGACAGCACGTATTCCTTAAAAAGGAATCTATGTAATGTAAGAATATAGTTCTCAGGAGAGGTAACGGGCTGTGTATGAAATGATATCAGTCGAGCAAGCCAGTTTGCATGCTGTGAGTGAGTAGGGCGGATTACAATTTCCGTATCCACTGGCTTACTGTGTGGATTCAAGGGAAGGCTCATGATTAGAACCAGCAGAGCAACTAAACGCGCAGACAGATGCCGGTCAGACCGTGGGCGTCCCTAACGTCCGAGAGGTATGGCTATAGCTGTCTTCCAAGGGCCATGATACCTCCCATTAAGTGTATTGCAAAGAAGATAGATAGATAGGTGGTAGGGGGACGCTACAGGTGGCCGGTGTAGGAGGCGAGTGAAAACGTACGCCCATGTGAGCCAGATAGGCGAAAGTATCCACTCAGTATACAGAAGTCCATCAAACCGTAACTTGTGCGTGCTGAAGCACAGATGGCGTTCACGATACCAAGGATGAGCCAGGCACTGAGTTAAAATGTCAGAGCTGCAAACAATGCGGGGTGTCGTCGCATCAACGTATTGAAGGGGGCATACGACGTGTTTGACACGTCATTCACCTCGTCGTTCGCAGGTGCCACATTATAGATGCCGGTAATGTTTATGATTCCTAAGCACGGGAATGAACATACGTAGCAGACAAACGGGAGGAGTGCGAGGCCAAGGTGTTGCAACATGGACATGGACGTCGGAGGCGAAAGAGAGCAAGTACTGTTGCAAGCAGTCTTGTTCACCTTGAGTCTTGTGCAGCGACTGTATATATATACGGTATCACTTTGTGTAAGCATATCCAGCACCAAAACCAACTGCCTGATCATGGGATGTGGAGCGCAACGAGACCCTGTCAGAAGCTGCGAGTGGAAACGAGGCGAACGGCGGCGTGCATTGCTGGCTCAGTTTGATCCCGCATAGCGCGTAAATTTGCTGGGTTATCTTTACTTACACGGCATGCCCCCGCTGAAGCGCAAACGAACAACTGGTGCAGATAGAGAACCTTCTTCGGAGGATTCGGCATTCTCTGAGGTCCCAGTATCGGACGGCGAGGTGGACATCTCGTCGACACTCACAGCTAGGAAACGTCCCCATGTGGAAGGAGACGACGGTGACGATGAGGATTTTATTCGCGAAACGATGGCTAAGCACAATGTGAAAAGTGGAACTGATATAATTAAAAGAACCAAGGGAAAAAACAAGATGACCAAGGGTGAGGTAGGAGGAGGAAGCTTTCAGAGCATGGGTGCGTCCCTTGCATCTTCATGATGTATTATCCTTTTCCGATTTTCTTTATTTCCTAGGCCTTCATCCGGCGCTGCTGCGATCACTTACACTGCGTGGGTACCGTGTCCCAACCCCAATCCAACGCCTGACAATACCCAGTCTCCTCACAACGCCTCCTCGAGACGTCGTTGGCATGGCGCGTACTGGTTCTGGAAAGACACTTGCCTATATGATTCCTCTCATTCAGCGACTGGGAGGTCGACATGCTACTACCTTTGGGGCTCGAGCACTGATCATGCTCCCTGCCCGAGAACTCGCGCTACAGGTTCTCAAGGTAGGAAAGGAGCTAGCAAGAGGGTGGAATGGTGCTGGTAGTGACCATGCCGGGGACGCAGAAAGTTCTGAAGGACCTCGTGGCCAGAGTCTGCGCTGGGGCCTAGTGGTGGGTGGGGAGGGCATGGACGAGCAGTTTGAGATGATTACCTCCAACCCTGATATGTAAGTGTTGCTATTAAACATCCCAACCGTCTCTTACATGGAAACAGTATTATTGCCACCCCTGGTCGCTTGTTACACCTTGCTGTCGAGATGAATCTAGACCTTCGCTCTATTCAATACGTAGTTTTCGACGAGGCTGACCGTCTTTTCGAGATGGGTTTCGCCACAGCCTTGGACGAGATTCTCAGTCGTCTTCCTTCCACCCGCCAAACACTGCTTTTCTCTGCTACCTTACCAAAGACACTTGTGGAGTTTGCGAAGGCTGGGCTGCAGAACCCAAAGCTGGTACGCCTTGACGCAGAGAGCAAGATTAGCACCGATCTCAGAATGGCCTTCTTCTCGGTGAAGCAAGCCGAGAAAGATGCATGCCTCCTCCTCCTGCTGCGGGACGTCATCGGTGTTCCACTCGGCCCAACCAGGGAAGTTGATGACGACAGTAAACACCGGAAGGGTAAAGCCAAAGCAAACATGGACGCCGCACCGCACCAAACGCTAGTCTTCGTGGCTACAAAACATCACGTAGAATACTTGTCCAACCTCCTGACTACAGCGGGCTACGCGGTTTCCCACATTTACGGCGCTCTTGACCAGGTTGCGCGCAGTATACAAATGGATCGATTCCGTCGTGGCCTTACGAGTGTCCTGGTTGTCACCGATGTCGCTGCACGAGGTATCGACATACCTGTCCTCGAAAATGTTGTCAATTACGACTTCCCGCAAGGCGCGAGGGTATTCGTCCATCGGGTTGGACGAACCGCCCGTGCTGGCCGAAAAGGCTGGGCATGGACATTTGTAACGAATACTGAACTGCCTCACATGTTAGATCTGCAGTTATTCCTCGCTCGTCCCATGAGCACGCGCGCTGTTGGGGAGGCAGCTTACACGGAGTCATTGGTACTGGGGACCTTCGACCGCGACATGGTAGATGAGGATTCAGAGTATGTGCGTACCCTCCACGAAGCAAACGCCGCTTTGCCCGCTTTACGGGAAGTGATGAGAAAGGGTCAAGGCATGTACGAACGGAGCCAGGGCAAGCCAAGCCAGGCGAGTTACAAGCGAGCAAAAGAATTGATTAAGGGAGGAAAATGGATCCTTGATGACGGGCAGGAAGCTGGTGTCCATCCCGTGCTCCTTGCCAAACAGGGTGCCCCGAAAGTACAGGATGATGCCCGTGATGCACTCCTTCGAGTAGTCAACTCATTTCAGCCGACCGAAACTGTCTTTGAAGTAGGTACGCGCGGCCAGAACGAGGCCGCTGCGCTCATGCAGAACCGGCGGAAAGCTCTTGGGAAGGCTGCTATTAGAGCACAGGTAGCATCGCCATCCAAGGTTGGCGAAGATGATGTTCCACTCCCTGTCGCTAATGGCGTGGAGATGGCGAACGAAACAGATATAGAGGTGCGGCTCATCATACTTTCTGACCTTACACAAGTATTCATGTCCGTACGCAGGCCGTCTTTGAGACATCTCGTAAAAAAGCTCGCACAGACTTTAAAGACTCTGAATTTTATATGTCGCACCACCAGAAGGATGCAATGACCGAAAAAGGGTACGCACCAATGTTTTCTTTTTATAACAACAGCACTCAGGAGTGGCACCAGATACTCTTTGCGAGATGGGGCCTCATTTGCTGAGCAGGCTAATAGGGCCACCTTTGACCTAACAACAGACGAAGGCGTTGCCAGCCGACAACGACGAACTTCACAGTTGACATGGGACAAGAAAAAGAAGAAGTTCATCAAGGGTGACGGTGTGGGCGCTGATAATGTGAAACTTGTCCGCACGGAGAGTGGCACTCGCCTTCCAGCCACGTACAGAAGTGGACGATTCGACGAATGGAAAGCTAATAGCCGGTCCAGTTTGCCTAGAGTAGGTGAAGCAGAACCAGATGGGGCCTCGAGTAAACGGGTCTTCGGCAGTGGAGGGAGAAAGTTCAGGCACACGAAGGTAACAGAGGCGAAAACTATAGACAAGTTCCATGTTGGCTTCGAGCGCAAGGGACGACAGAAAGCCAAGGACAGAGAATCCGACCCGTCTAGCCGCGCAGATGGTAAGGATGGCAAAGGAAAACGGCCTGGACGCTACGGCTCGAAGCCTATTCGACAAGTTAAAAGTGAGTTGAAGTCGGCGGATCAAATTAGGAGGGCGAGAGGAGTGCTTGCTAAAAAGAAGGCCAAGAACGCCAGACCAAGCCGCAAAAAGAGGAAGCGATAATCTTACTATACATAACTAATACATATGTATGCTCCTCGCTGTTGACGAGGAAGGAGCTCACGAGGGTCTGCAAATCCTGTGTGTTGTATCTGGGGGGATAGAACACATGATTGCGTTCAATCGCTGGATCAGATACTTAATTTTAATATAAATCTGGCAATTGGGCGGGGCGGCTCCAGCAGCTGCTCGCGCTCGGTATAAGAAATGAGAAATAAAATAAAACAAATATTGTTAAGCTAGCTGGTAGACACCAGAGCAATATACATGTCCCAGGCAAGATGTAAGAGCTATTGTTGAAGTCGCGTGTGTGTGTGTGTGTGCAGTGTATATTGAGTGGACGTTGTCTCAAAAAGGGGATGGTAAACACAGCGCGGTCATATCAGCGAATTATATGAGTAAGATTAAATACGAGTCACCTGTGACGTGGTTGCAGGGGTTTGAGGGACAATGTTCCAGCCTTGCAACTGAACCGATGCCTAAGCAGCCCTTCACGATGCCATGCCACACTCGCACAATTTTTCCATCACACCCAATTTCTGGCTCATTGAAGAGAAAGTTGGTCTAAGGGAAAGGTGGAGAGGATGGAGAGGAAGAGGATAATGGGCACATCTCACCGAAAGTCTGAAACCCAGACAAGTTTCCTTGACTGATCCCAGGTACATCCTCCATAACTTGAAGCTGAGGCCGAGAGCGGAGGAAACAAGTGAAAAAAGAGCAAAGACAGCAAGTGTAGACAAAGCCAGCACAAACCAGCAAGAGCAGAGACAACAAGAACCAATGCAGAGAGAGAGATTGACAGCGAGAGTAGTCTAGGTGTGAATCCGAGAGCATAGCACGAAGATCGTGTATGGTCATTTCAAGTAGAGTGCTTAGATTGAGCCCATCCTCACATCCAATCAATGACCAGATGCACTAGATAAGCACAGCTAGGTGAAGCGGTACCTCGTCCTACTTACTTCTTTGAGCGATAATCTGTGAAAGTTCAGCAGAGTTAAAGCGCATGAAATAAAATCATGTAATGATCGGCATATACGTGCATGGAAAGCGCATCTTCCCGGTGAGTGGCATACTCAACTCGAATCGGAATATCCAATATCAGGCAGACCTATAACGGGAACATTTCACACTGCAGCTAGTGAAAAGATAAGGGGCTTCATAGTAGTACATACATAACTCGAGGGATGGGCTGGCGGGGGGGTAGGACCCGTCGTCGGTGCAATCGCCCGCGTGAGGACGCAGGGAGCCGGGAGTGCCAGGGAGCAAGAGGAAAGGCCCGTGCTGCTTAGATAGAACATGTGTAACGACTGCCATAGACACAGTCTGAGGTCGAATAAAATACATAACTCGAAGTTGTCAAGTGTAGCACAGCTGGAGCTGGATCACCTGTGTATTATGGTGGCACTGGTAGCAAAGGCGAGACCGTGGACGCGTCACAGAGTCATCGACACCGTGCCACGCGTCCACGTCGGGTCAAAACTTCTTTCAATATCTTGAAGTCCCTACATGTCCAAGGCAAACATAATCTGTATTATATGTAAAATATCACCTCAGATTTATTCTAAATATCTCCGGTTGAGATACTTAACTAGAACGCTGTTCGAAGATACTTCGATTTCTACTCACATTTCCCTGGCGAGTTTTTTGATGTAAAGTGCGGTGATGATTCATGATCGATATCAAACTGCATTCAAGTTTAGGCAGGAAATTTTAGGCAAGAAAGCCTTGGACAGTCCTCAGCTTGATGCGTCATTATAATCTATCGTCGGCCAACCACGAAAGACAATCGCAGATTAGTTGGCTTACATCAGAAATCATGTTCAGGATTCTTGCATGGTACTGGCGACGGTGATACTGAACCCCGCTGATTTCTAAACATAATCGACACTATTCCTCGACAATGATAAACATTTATTAGCAACTTAAGCTTGTGGATAGTGTACCAACTCCAGGATCTTAGATCCAGACGCAGCAGACAGACACTTCTTGACTTGAAGTGGTCAATGAAACTGGGGACCTGGGCGTGTCTGAGTGGAAGGGCGGCAATAGTGATGCGAGGGACGCGGAGACAGAACTCGGGGGGATCGACAGAGCCATCGCGCACGCCGCACGAGGCGGACATCAGCTCTGGCAGACTATGCCTCTCCTTCTCCATTATTATCACCGGGACATCCCAGGATGTCGGGACACGCCAAAAATTCGTGAGGCGCAGCACCGGGGTTTGATGGCAGCAGGGAGCTCTGCGGTTCATGCGGCACAGTAGTGTGGCGGTGTTGGTAAGTATCTGGGGTGAGCCGGAGGGGCCTTCGGTATGCTAGCCGTCGGCAGCAGCAACGAAGGGGGAGGAGAGAGAGAGGGACAGGAAGCATGTGTGGGATTTCTGCATGTCCCACAAGGTTGTTAAACTTATTTAATTATGGGACGTGGGCTGGCTCACACTAGCTTTACTGAGAGAATCATATGTCCTGCAGTTCTCCAAAACATAAGAGTGTATACAGGATAGGCGACTTGATTGCTTGGGGCATGCTGAGCAGTAAGTGCTTGGAGGCGGAGGTTGGTTGTTTATGACAGGATTCGTCCGGGAAATGTGTAGAAGCAAGACAGTAGGTGGGGGCTCATTACGTGCGAATAATATTCAGAGAACGAGTCTGGCGGGCACAACCTGCTTTAGCATGAATGCGCAGCCATCTTAATTAACATGTTCGTGGGGCCCAGCTTCACTGCATATTCTGTGATCATATGCCGTGGCGGGTTGCTTAATGACCCAGGTCACATATATGAAGATGAAACTTATGCACCTGTCAAGCAATTATGCAGCAGCCTGCGTCATGGTACTGGGGTGAATGATTGCGGCGACGCCGGGTAGAATGGCCATGATGGTGTTGGGCAGCATGACCGTGATGGTGCTGAGCAGCATGGCCGTGATGATGCTGGACAGCATGGCCGTGATGGTGTTGGACAGCATGGCCGTGATGGTTCTGGACAGCATGGCCGTGATGGTGCTGAGCAGCATGGCCATGATGATGCTGGGCGGGATGGCCACGGTGATGTTGAGTAGGATGGCCCCAATGGTGCTGAGCATGACCACGGTGATGTTGGGCATGATGGCCGCGATGACCGCTAGCTAAGGATCCTCCGTGAAACGATCGGTGAGGCATGAGTGTAGAATTCAAGCAAACAGCCCAGAAATATCCATGTACGAGACTTATATACACACCAGCAGAGTTAGCGCCAGCTGTTGCCGAAGATATCTGTCGCTTAATTGCCGTACGGGACCCTGCAGTATATATATACACGATCACAAAATATAGCGCTAGTGGGGGAGAATATAAAAACTCGAGCGTGGCGAGAAAGTGAAGCGAATCAGCATGCCTATAGAATCATGACTTATATCGATTAGCCAGAACGTTAATTTGCCATCTATAGGTTGAATTGAAGGTCCTTGACTGAATCAGTTCTTCTTGAGAGTAAACGAAGTTACGGAATCAGCGATAATAGACAGATAGAGGTACCATGCTGGCACTGATAGACAGATGGTCGACAGACAGAGGGCGCCCCCGCCAAGTGCCAATTATCAGACAAATTCGGCACCCCTAGCTCAGAGTTTATCAGCAACGGCCCGGGAACTGCGCGGCCGACTCGCAGTGATATGTGGATTCACCTCGCTGAGAACAAACTCAGAATGGTTTGGGAGTGCAAAGTGGACGCATCACTGGACTGGCGAACGTAGCGCAGGAGGCACAGGAAAGGTTTCCTATGGGAAAACCTTGGTGAAAACTCGAAAAAGCGGTTGAATCGTATCATAATGTTGTAGAATGGCAAAACTGAGCAAGAACCATGTTTTTCTGGAGTTTTCTGCGGCCTATAATGTTTGTATATATGTATATATATAAGTAATGTTTTCAACCACGTTTGAAGATTTTCCAGAAGATTTTGCTGGTGGGAATACTTTCCCACGCCCAGTAGTCCTATAGTCAAAATTTATACCTGTCGGTGAGCCAAGGCCCTTTGGATACAATTGTTTTCCGATTCATCCTAGCTCTGTCATGTGAGATTAATCGTATGGATCTGATATTTCTGACCTCTTTTCTAGAGGATAGTATGATTAGATAGGCCCAGCCCATCCCATTAATCCAACTCCATCACTATCGCTGATACTCACATGCCCACTAACTCATTCGTCTCTGATCAATCCATGCAATCACAACACTCCGCTCCATCGAAATCTCACGACCCCCCGGATTCTATGTTTGTGATGCAGAAGACCGATGCTTCTTGAGCTGAGGCGTCAGTGCGACTTGCAAGGGGCCTATGAAGGCAACTCTGATACAGCAGACAAATTTAAATGGTGAGTCGCAGCGGGAGTTGTGCAATAGTATGGACTACGAATCGATGTGCTGGCATGCATATTGTAGAAGGGTACGGCGGGTCTTTTCATGAATACATGAGGATTTATGGGTGCGTGAGGATGTGGGTGTGGGAGGATGTGGGTGTGTCCATGTACATGTACATAAGAATTGTACATGGACATTTTCCCAGCGGAGCGGTATTTTTGACTAGAATTAGAGATCATTTTTTCCATCAACGATTCCTCAAACGCCCTGAGATGGCAGCACTGAGTCTAAAATATTTGCGTGACTCGTCTCGAAGCCGTTAGTATTTTCCATAAACGTTCTCGCGCCTGATTGAGGCCGTGTTGTATATATTGGAAGTTCGGGCTCTGGGAAGATCGTCGGACTGACCTATACACTGCTCCTACAAGTATGTCGAAGAAGTGCTGGAACCGGTAGACCTAGAATGGCAAGTTCAGTCCATCGGCAGTTAGATGCAAGTAACCATAGAATAATATTGTCCTTTCAAGACGTATATGCGCCAAATCAAACATTGGGAACCCGGTGACAGAGCCAGTGCGAGTTGCCAAAAACGGCCTGGGCATCCTAAGTGCTTAGTCCCATTGACAAGACTTTCAGTTGAAAGAATCATGGGGGGCTTTGGAATAACAGACACTCATGCTGGCTTGCTGTCATGACAGGCCCACCCTCTACCTTAGTGCATTACAGTAAACTGCACGTGCGTGGCTTTCAAGCACGATACGAAAAAACGTAGGATGATGGTAGCTTTGAGGCCGAAATGGTCGGTTACATGCGGTCCGAATACCCACGAAAATCCTAACTCCCGAAGATGCTTGCTCGCAGAATCGGAGATGTTAGGCGTCTGGTTGGTTGAGTTGTGTATTTTTCCATGAACCCAATGTCCCTGGTGAATACATCCATCACTGAATGGTGTGTATGGCTGTGTAGTTTATTTCTGGCCGTCAACTTATGTGTCTCAAAGATATATCGTTACCTCGGTATAAATTTGAAGGGGGGAGGGTAGGAAAATGTGTCATTGGGCATAATCCCATTTCTTCCCGTCGTCATCGTTGACTTTGGGATCCTGAATGCCGTCAAGGAGATCCACCCCTACACTTTGAAGTGCATCCACTACCCAGCGGGGATAGCCCGTTTCTCCATAATATGTTCTGAAAAATGATCGAAGATACCCAGGAAAATCGCCTTTTAATATGGCATCACGGACGGCCCCCATTAACCTCGCCTGAAACACCACATTGTGTTGTGTCACAGCTTCAAAGTTGCGTCAATATAATCTCGCCAGACCTGACCAGGACTCACCGTGAGCGGTCGCAGTTTCGATGCCGATATTGTGATGTAGGAGAGCCCGTGATGTTCCACTTTCACAGGCAGGACACGGGCAAGCTATATCTATTGGATTCATGTCATGGGAATATCGACTGAGACCTACGTTGCGGGTTATTCAGTGAGTATGAACAAATACATGTTGGTCGCACGGAGGTTTAACGGTCCGTTGAAGGTTAGCGCGACGCCGAAACGTGCTGTCCTGGTCGGAAACACACAGTCGGCCTGTGATCCTAGATGACCGCATTGGTATCAAACACAGAACAATGACACTAACCATATCGACGCCCAATGCCACACAAACCAGCAAATCTTTGTAGGGGTTTATCGGTCGCTTAATGGGAAGCTGAGGATGGCGCATACCTTCAGCAAAGCCGATTCCCATGGCATAACGTGGTTCTAATGATAGCTAAGCATGAACCAGCGAAACAAAATGGGCAGCACTTACTATCCACGGGCAACTTCGATGTGCATTGAGAAATGCTGGATGATATAGTTTTAATAATGCCGGCCATAAGACGTGACGGTAAAGCATAAACTCGCATCTTCCAAAAGGTGTCTATTGGATGAATAAGAAATGTCAGTAGCTCGATCAAATTGAACAATCACCTTTATCCTCTCCACCGCTGAGACCTGGTACGACTACTGTCAGCCCAGCAAGGTGTGTAGGAAAGAGTGTTCGTGCCTCCGATTGCATAGCCAGCGACTGATTCCTTCCTTTTGATCATTTCATCCAAGCATACATCACGTAATTTACCGTCTAGCCCACCCTGGACGATCGCAAACAGATTTTGTTTTCCTCGGCCTTTGGATTCGTGTTGTGCTATGCACCGGTCCAACCAACGAATGGAGCGGTGGGTTGCCTCTTCCACTCTTGGCCCTGTGGTGAGACTGGGAACTATGGACGTGCGTGATAGGATCCATACAATTAGCATTATTCTGTATGAGGTGAAAGACGCACCTACCTACGTCATCAAGCTGCATAATAATGTCGGCTCCAATGGTGTGTTGTATGGAGATGGACTCCTCTGGTGTAAGGAGAGTGGGCTCGCCCGTAAATGGACTCGCAAACAAGGCCCCGTCTTCCGTAATTTTCGTGAACTGACTCAGACTGACGAGCTGAAACCCGCCGCTGTCCTGAGAAAAGTCAGACTGTAATTATAGTATAAAGAAACAGGGGACAATCAAACTGTGAGTAAATTCTTTCGCCACCCTTGAAACAAGTGGGCGCCACCAGCTTCACCTAGAACTTTGAGTCCAGGCCTAAGATTGAGATGGTATGTATTGTTAAGAATCAAAGTAACTCCGAAGTCTTCCATCTGCTGAGATGTCAGGCCTTTAATGGCTGCTTGAGTTCCCACGGGCATGAACGTAGGAAGAAGTGTACTGGTATGAGGGCATGAGACAGGTCCAACATTCTAGTTAAAGATGGGTAAGACAATGTTTGGAGGATAAACGCACGGGCCATCTGTAAAATCATATAAGAGCTAGTGCCACAAACCATACCAGTGACGAGATGCTTACGAGACATAATCATGCGAGAGACCCTCGCTTTCGTTGTGGAACATTGAGCAAGAACTTCAATATGCATCGTATGAGGGATGATGAAGATAATGACTTGAGGCTGCGTAGGATGTTTCAAGTGGTCAATCGAGTTTTTGGTTACTCGTTCGTTGTGTCAGTCTATGCTATATGTAGACTTGAAATGGCGTTCAGGATGTAAGCTTACAGCCTACAGATAAATCAGTGACTCGGACTTGACTCCAAAATCTTTGAACTCCGAATGGGACTGATGTTCCGATGTCAACAATCTCTCCGACCATTGCCATCCCTGGTTCGACCAACGACAACAACTGCGATAGTACGACGGTCATTATTTTCGACAGATGGGCTTATCACGGAGTTAGGGCGTCGTGGTTTACTGGCTGATCACACGGGAAGGTTGGAATTTTCACTGTCGTGCTGTCCAGGCATTCATGTTGGAGTCAATGCCTTTGCAGTCCCGCTGCACTAGCTAGCTTCCTTGGAAAGCCCCGCGTCCTTTACTGCGGAGTCGATCCAACCGCAGGCTCATTGCATGTGGGAAATCTTCTTCCTCTTCTGATGTTATTGCACTTCCAGTTGAAAGGACATCAGGCCATTGCGCTAGTACGAACGTCGCATTAATCTAACTGAGTGTACTCTTATGCTACTCTCATCCTACTAGCTCGGAGGTGCAACGGCCCTTATTGGTGATCCTTCTGGAAGAGACGAAGAACGACCAGTGCAAGCAGCTGAACAAGTGCAGGACAATGCCAGCAAAATCGAGAAACAACTCATTCAATTTTTCGAAAATGCCCAAATATACGCCCAGAAGCGTTGTTCGCATAGTACGCATCCAAAGTGGCCCGTAAAGCTCCTCAACAACCTGACCTGGTGGCGTGACCTTACGCTTATCGATTTTTTACGCTCGACTGGAAAATCTGTTAGACTTAGTAGCATGCTATCCAAAGAAAGGTCTGTATTCCATTTAAATATATGGCAGGTCTTCCAGAACTTTGATTTTTAGCGTTAAAACCCGCATGACCTCGTCAAATGGGATCTCGTTCGCAGAGTTTTCCTATCAACTATTGCAAGCACACGATTTTTGGTATTTATATAAGCATCAAGATTGTAGGATTCAAGTTGGAGGTTCTGATCAATGGGGAAACATCGTCGCGGGTATGGACATAATATCACGGCGGGGATCGGACACCAAGAGGTCCGAGGATGAAAGAGCTTATGGGGTTACGACCCCACTTCTTGTCACTTCCTCTGGACAAAAGTTTGGCAAGAGCGCCGGCAATGCTATATGGCTTGATCGCGAGAAGACCAGCGTGTTTGACTTCTACCAAGCACGTGTTACTTTTGTTTCACTATTAACATATGAATGATACCTCTCCAGTTTTTCCTCCGGACTACTGATGCAGACGTTGAGAATTATCTCAATATTTTTACACTACTGGAGCCCCAAGGGGTTGAAAACATAATGCTAGCCCACAAGGTGGGGTTATTCTTATTATCTTCCGCAGTCGGATGTTAATATACAGTGGACAGTCAGGACCTGAAATGCGTTCAGCCCAACGTTTGTTAGCAGAGGAAGTTACAGAGATGGTTCACGGAGGTGCCTCTTTTCGCCTTGTTATCTGATGACTCCCTATGACCGGACATCTCATACTTTCAGAAGCTGGCGTTACTCAGGCACAAGCAGCGACAAACCTACTGTTTAACACAGAACTAGCAAATATCCGAGCGGAAGACGCCGCTGAGGCACTGAAGTATGACCCTCGTTATCATGCCTTGGAAGACACGCAATTATTAGGCATGCCACTAACAAAACTGGCTTCTATGTCAGGGTTGACCCATTCCCGTGGTGAGCACACCCCCCATTCTCTCTAGTTATAACATAATAAACGAGTATTACTAGGGGAAGCTGTACGTCTGATCGAAGCTGGCGGACTATATTTAAACAACGTCGCAGTAAGTGGACCTGATCGAAGGTTGCAAGCCGATGACCTGCTTGAGCAACGGATGGCCATCTTGCGCGCGGGCAAGGATAAGCACGTTATTCTAGCTCGTAAATAAAGTTAAACGAAATTCAACGTGCCGGTCACCAGCTACCACAATATATACACAATCCGATCCGTGACTCGATCAGTCTACGCGTATGGCACCATACAACTTGCGCATAGCCCAGTAGGTCGCCAAAAATCCAATGGTCCCTGTGCAAAGATCAGCACTGCATTTGGCGAGACACGCAGGCTACTCACCAGTCACTAGAAATTCAAGAAAGGCGAGCAGGAAAAGATATCCTAGATATAAAACAACACTGGTGAACGAGTCGAAGGAAAGCCGTGATGCCCAGTAGAAAAGGCCATAGACCAATAACCAGAAAGCGCTTCCACCCCCGGTCTTAAAGCATCAAGTTAGTACAGTAAAGTATATCGCTTCAAAGCGCTTACTAGGAAAGCACGCCAGTGCCAGCGGTACTCCTCCGCGCACAAAATGAAGTAGGTGAACAGAATCGTCACAGTGGCTGTTGTGAGGCCAACGACACCTACACACGATATTTATACACGATGGAGCCGCGTTGGTTAAGAAAATATGATAGTTACCGGCTGTTAGGGCGAGGAAGCCAAAGGCATAATAGGCTCGTGACGCAAATATACTCGAAAGTACGAAGTAGAGTTCGACAAAGGCGGCGCCTGCACACACGAGAGTCTGCGGATTAGACCACGTAGGTACCTCCGTGAACAATTGACTGACCAAACGGAAGTATACCGCTAAGCAAGGCTGCAGGCTGGTCAACGGGTATCAGGAAGAACCCCATGAAATATATATGGAATACACACCCATGGTCGAAGATACTTTGGGCCTGGAGGAATTTGTCGTGGAATCTGGTTGACTCGAACAGGGTGACGGACTCCCTGTGCGTTTGTAGAGTCATAAGTTTAAATTTAAAGGTCCATTCAAAGACATACTCACGCCATGCTTCTTTCCTATTAGCCCGCCTATCACGGTCAATGGAGCGTTGATTAAAAACCACAGAAGAACTATGAAGAGCATGGTTCCAAACGGTACAGCCCCGGAAGAATCTGCTGAGATAAGGAAGAGATTCAAGAGGAACACGACGATGAAAATGAACCTGCATTCGTTAATTAATCGACATGGGTGAAGGGAAGCTCGGAAAGAACTAACGTGGGGACTAGAGTGGCCGTAAAGAAAATGTTCTTGCCGTGATCAGTTCCTCCAAGGGAACTATATACGCGACTTGACATATAGCCAGCAACACTGGATGGAGACGATGAGGATGGTCCAATTCCCACACCAAGAGACTCACAATCCAAATAGGGTCCAGCAAATGAGCATCACTGTGGCAAGAGAGCCTCGATTTGATGGTGAAAGGAAACCCAGCAATGCGAACACTAGGAACATAATCAATGGAAAGCATTCGTGCAGCGGTGAACAATCAAACACACCGAGGGTGACACCGACCATGGTGGTCAACTGAGCACCGTTACCGACCAAAACAGACAATGGCATGACATTTCGCGGCGGTCGGAAAACCTCTCCCCATACAAGTTTCCAGCCATAATCCTCTTGCACGTCTTCCTAGTGTAGATATCAGCATGTTCGCCCGAAACTGCTAAGAATTGGTGACGCACACTGAGATCCATTGCATTGTACCGGTTGATCTGAGAAAAAGTCAATTATGCGAATGCTATCTCATTCAGACACCGCCTTACATCTCTTGAGACACTTCGGTACAATATCATACTGACCATGCCGCAGAGAAAGACGACTATGACGATAGAATTGATCAGACTGAACCAATGTATTTTTGGATCGAAAATGTGAAGATAGTTGTCATATCGCGTGGCCTGGACAAGCATCAGAAATTAACTCCAAATCTGTGTCGTGACCTCATACCCACGGCGTCGATGATTCCTATTCGGGACATCAGTGGTTATAGCAGGTAAAGTAAGGGATCTACACACGTTCCAAGTGACACTGTATGTGAATGGCACACTGGTTTCACTGGTCTCGCTGAGGAAGAGTGGATTATTTGACCGGCCCTGGCAAATAGGAGTGCCATCGGACTCTGGCGCAGAGCTGGACAGTAGGTTAACGAGAAGGCATAGGATAGTATCATCATTTCTTACCTCATTGGCCATACAAGAACGCCCACCACACGATACATGTTATTGGGACGCGGGTGGTACCTAAGTAAACACTTAATAGACACTCACGACCGCTAGCAGTTATCTGCGAACCGCATAACTATCTCATAATGGTTGTGTAGCGCGGGCGGAAGGACTAAACGTTGTTCGTCGTCATCATTTCCTAGTTCGAAACCCATATCATAAAATACTTGGTCCGACTTGGTGTCCCTTTTCATTTCTGCGGCAGGAAGACCATCGACAAGCCAATTCAAAGCGTAGTCCTCGCGGATACGGTCGTTTATGAACTTTCCATCTTCTGCAGGAATTTTGCTGGTGCAAAGTCGTTCGCACGTTGCGTTTTGTAGCATTTTGATCTGATTGAGCTAGCAATTAATATTCCTGATCATTTTTGTGTAAACAATCAGGGACATACGTCATACGGAGAGTTGAATATGCGATCTCCAAATAAAATGGACCCGAGAGATTCTGATTGTTTCTTTACCCCTTCCTCTGGCTCACAGAAGTGGAATGATGGATAATAGTAATCATCTAAATCATAAAGGACCATTAGCTGCTTGCGTGACGTGCTGTTGAGATGTAATTTCACAGTTAATCATGGATTTCTGGACGAAGCTCCAAGTTGTTAGCTGAGGCGTGTGTACGAGCTATGCGTGCCACGTACCAGCTTAGCCTGTGGACCAATGACGGGTGTTAGGGCGTTGACGAAGACTTCAACCTTTTCGTTTAAAGAATAATCTCGTGGGGCTGAACCTGGTAAGTAGAATGCACGAGCCCATGGCGCAGCGAGGAGGATGAGGCCCGCTAGTCGCGTTGCAGGAGACATGCTGCGAGGGTTTAGCTGGCGCTAACGCTGCTGACAAATGAACCTTCCTCACTTCTTGCGACTGCGACGGAAAGTATGTCCAAGCTACTGCACGACCGCTTATAAATTGAGTACGCTCAGTAACCTCTGAAAATTGTGTGGTGTGTCGATCAGATGGCTAGGTTCTGTGGACGTCAATTCTTGCTGGCGAACCGGCAGAGACACCCTCTTGGGCGTTCTGGCCGGACCCTAGCTACTAATCAACGTACTAAGCTCGTCTTTACGCGCTCTATGACTGTACTGGTGGGGTTCAGCTATGCCAAATAATAACAAGTGAATCACTCCCGCTGCTTTTACAAATTAAAGGGGTGTGGCCGGGGGGGGGGCGACAGTTTTCTTCTAAACCCGTCTTTCTGAAAGATTTGGCAGCCAAATGCCCCTCCTGCCTCCAGAATTGTTAGAGAAGGTATTCGCGCAACTATCCAAGCGGGATCTTATCTCTGCTGCGTTGACAAGCCGACTCTGTTATCACCTCTCCCTCATCCCCCTTTATCGGAAAATTCATAACATTCAGCTATATGGCTCGAGTGACCAGGCTCATTTACTTTCGCTCATGTGCTTGGTGTCTCTCTCTTCACCTGGAAACGGTTCGCAGGTCGTACGTCATTTTGCAGCACGCGGACACCCATGGCTTCAAGCGGGCACCGTGGACGTGCTTCTCCGAGCTCTCTTCCAAATGAAGAACCTGGTCTCATTGGAGCTCGACATGGGAGTTCGCCCGGAGGCGGAGATTTTCACAGAATCTCGATGTTCGGAGGCTTTTTTCCTCCCCCGCCTCCGCGCAATCAGCATTCATTATCACCAATCTGCAGTCCACCTCTTAAGGGGTCGTCCTGTGGAAATCCTACGAATAAAACCCAATATCGGCATCACTGCTTTTTTTGAGCTATTGGCTGCTTTGCGGTGTTGCTCTACATCGCTCACAGCTCTGCAAGTTTGGGTATCAGTTCCCGATGTCTCATCCGCCATCACAACAATGGAATGCCTCGCTCAAGAGCTTCCTTTGTTGAGAACTCTTGGTATCGTTTTCTCTTTCCCTACACCCAATTGGGCGCAGCGTCTATCAGTGAGTTTGTACATAACAATCGTTCTGACTTATACCCAACATATTACTAATTCAATCCATAGATGGCGGTCAAAGAAATTATCAATCCACTCCGGTACATAAAAAACCTTACTGAGCTTGGATTGGCAATGATCCCGGATTTGCAATCCTCCCAATCGGGCAGCCCACACCCGTCGGATTCGGAAATGTGTTTTGATGTCATTCGTCAGCACGTACCCCAGCTGCAAATCATCGAGGTGCAGTGGGAGTCATTCGAGATTAGAGATGGAATTCCACAACTGCGTACGAAACTCCAACCGTTGATGCGTCGTGGGTGGCGTTATCCTTATGCCAACTGATCCTGAATCAGCCATTGACGCGTAATATTGATGCTCCAGACTGATCATGACGTAGCTAATTCTCCAGGTATTGATCTCTCGCCTCACTATAATCGTCGGGCATTACAGAAGAAAGCAAAAACCAACGAGGATGATTCGCCAATGATGTATGTCCCCATGATCGCGAGAATATGTCCTAATGTGAATTTCGACTTATTAAACCTCATTATCAAATTCAAATCTTATGATCCCTGTGTCAGATTTCTTCAACCATCGGCAGGCATTAACATGCGTGGGATGGCGCTCTGTTCAGATATGACAATAATACAGGTGTGATTTTGTTGTTTACAGGCTTGATGAATTCCTAGGGCTAACTACCCTTGCGTTAGTCTTAGTCAACAGCATGTGCCACCTGTACGCAAAAGGTACGATACATCGAAAATCCAAGTCACTTAGGAGGACTCATGAGATAGTATGTGGAACTTGAAATAGTAAATAGTATGTTTGTCTTTTTGAGGGGATATTCTTGACGTACTACTGTATTGTTGAGATTGATTCGTCACTACTATCTAGGGGCCTGGGAGCACTCCCCGTGTTCCTTTTCCTAGTCTATGATCCCGCGTTCTTATGGATGCATAGGCTTTAATTATTGCCTGCGGGATGTACCACAATATTATGCCATCTGTGCCGAGCAAGGTCACGTGATAACACTGTCATACTGCCATACTGCCACGTCAGCACCGCAGACTTGCCACGACATCCATCCGCTCAAGTACAGCTGTCATTCATTTTCTTTTCCTTCTAAGTCTCTCCACCTTGATACCACCCATACTATGAGGCACGTCTCATCTACACCCTCTCCGTCTTTTGTGGACCCTTCTTCGTTATCTCTACCATCTCCCCCCTCTGAGGCAGCATCCTCTCCCCAGTCACCAGCCTTAGACCCGTCCTTAGTACCCACAGGTTCAACTTCTTCTGGTGTCGTTCCTCCTCGCAAGCGAGCACGGACTGAGTCCACTCCTGAAGAGAAGCGTGAAGCTCGGGCCCATCGCAATCGCATCGCTGCTCAAAACTCGCGCGACAAACGGAAGGCGCAGTTCTCCCAGCTTGAGGATAAAGTCCGCACTCTTCAACAGGAGAATGAACTGCTCCGTGCTCAGCTCCAACAGGAACGACAGCGCCGGGACAGCGCCGAGAAGGATAAAGAAAACGCTGAGCTCAAAGAAAGGTGCCTCACTTTCTACTACTTTACGCACACCCAGCTTATATCGGGTCAGGGTAAAGTCACTTGAGGAAGGCTGGGAAGCTGTCTTGAAAGCCTTACAAAGTCAAGGTCTCCCTTCTTCAGCTTTCCCCAATGCTCCAAAGACGGATGAACCCTCCCCATCTTCTACCTCTCCCGTTGACGATTCGACACGACCACAACCTCCATCTCCAACATTCCCTGTGTTCATTAATACCTCTCCAGTCCTCTTTCCTCTGTCACCTTTGTCCGTTGCGCCCGGTCTTCCTCAGCCAGTGCATCAGTCCAATGACGAACCCACTCGCCACCTAGCACGGGTGGCGACCGCCGCTTCTACCGCGGCGTCCCTGCAGCGGGTGGGTCCGTCCAGCGGACCTCGATATCAGGTCTTGACATCGACCTCGGATTATTGTCTTCGACGGCTGCCGCGCACTCAGCTCAGGACATCTCTGAGACTCCGACAGACGAGGATGGTCGGATTGAGGACTGGTTCCGGGAAGTCTTGGCATCGACCGACAGTTCCACCGTCGGGGACTCTATCACCTGTACAGCGTCGTCGTCTTCTGGCTTATCTCCTACTGGCCCTGGTTCAAAGCGGGAAGCCGCCCCCTCGGATGTGATATCCTGCGAGTTTACCCCAGGGTCCATGGGGACAGATAGGGATGACATGGAGATGGATCGCCTTCTGGACCTGTTACCTGACTCCGGGGATGAGTTCCAAAGTTTACTGGCGTCCGTGATGGATGGTGGAAAGGTGTCTGAAGCAAAAGACGAGGAAACCTGGAATTGGGAGCATGCCCAACCGTCGGTGACAGTAGTGTGATATTCGATTGGCGCAAGACTCTTTTCTCATTCTTGGTTTTTTGTTTTCTTCCGGATATCTATCTATTTTCCATTTTTTTTCCATTTCTCATCTCGCTCAGCGCTTATGGACCACCCCCTCCCCCAATGACTTGCACATTCGTTTATCATCTTCCTCCTCCTTCGTCTCTCCTCCTCCTGACTGCGATCATCTCCGCGTACATTTTGCCCCCTTCCGCCATGCTTTCTGTTGAGCTTGTCTCCTATGTCTGCACTGTCGCACGCACGCTCTCCCTACGGGTTGTAGGGCTGCGCGCTTTGATGTAGATTGGTGAGCGCTTAGCTGTTCTCACACTGACGGTGTGTTGGTGTGCGGTTTTTCATTGGCATCGTGCCGCGTGGTTGTGGTTGGAGCAGGAGGGATTTTCTTAGGCTAGGCGGTTAGATAGTGGACAGTTGTACATATTAGTGGGCTGGGGTGTGAATGTAAAATTCCAAGCGTTGGGTTCAACGATTCTGCAATCTGTAAATCTGTATATACCCGTCCGGAGTAAGCACGGAAGTATAGTCACGGCCAATTGCAAACAAGGAAGAACTTAGTCCGATCGTCCTCTGATCATATATAATATTACACTATACAGGCTCCGAGCAGGACATGTATTGCACTGTGGTCTGTGGAACTCCTCAAAATGTTCGACACCGCACTGTACCGTCATTCAAATGGCCCTTGGCAGCTCAACGTCTTTGAACCCCCTCAGCGCCCTCCAGCTCTGTGGCCTCCAGGAATTCATAATTATATCACTCCAGCTTTTTGTTCAGAATATTAACTTCCACCGCAGGAGGCCTTTTGTGTCTTTATACTTTACTCTTTCCTGGTGCTACCCTTCGCTACTCTACTGTATATGAACAGCTCAGGGTCCTGCCCCATGGTTATTACGGTAGCGTCAGCCATAGTTGCCATCAGCCTTCCTAATTTTGTCCCTCGCCGGCGCGGACATGGGCCAGTCGTACGGTGGGGACACTCGACTAGCCGGTGGGCCAATCGTTCAGGTCAGAAAGTGGAGGAAAAGAAGAACAGCTTTAGAGCTGTTCGGAGGGATTAGGCAATCGAGCTGTTCGTTCTCTCCATTCGTTTTCATCCGGGCTGTTGCCACCGAAACAGGTAAATTCCTAATGGCGGCTCTAACGGCATCATCTAACGATTCACGTGATGCACAATTGTGCCCAGGTAATTCGGAGGAAACCATTCCTCTATTCTGAGTGTTACCATTAACCAAGAAAGGACGGAACCAACCTCCCCCTCCCCCGTTTGGCGGGATCGCTGACAACCCCAAGCTACTGGGTTCCGCGTGAGTTGCTACAAATTCCGTTGGACTTCCGCTGAAACAGCCGTAAACGTGGCTACCAGTAATGCCCAGTGACGTATGACCACGACTCCTCGTTATCGGGCTGGGATACGGCTGAAGGTGTATAACCTTTTCCGGATTTATATAACGCCTTCGTACTGAGGCATGCTGCATCTTTGGACCATCGTCAACACAAAATGATTGTCCCTATTCCCCACCCGTAAGTACTCATGATTCTCGCTGTAGCCTGGACAATGACGAGCATATCATAGGCCTACCATCCTATTTTTGGGCAATGCGCATCAGATAGAAACAGAGGTTCGTCGATCGTCTCGGTCTGTAGTGGGGTGCTCATGATACCATTGACGGGTTCCACTAAAGTCTTTTACACTTCTTGCCAAAGAATACGGCCCAATTTATCAACTCAGATTTCCAGGTGCGTGCACGGTTGACTGGTGGGTCTTATTGGAGCCTCACCCGTCTATCCTCAGGACTTGACGCCATCGTTGTTTCCAGTCTAGAGCTCCTAGACCGGGTGTGCAACGAAAAGCTTTTCCACAAGTCAATCCAGGGCGCCCTCTATGAGGTTCGCCATATGACACGGGATGGGCTCTTTACTGCATTTCACGGAGAACAGAACTGGGCTGTTGCTCGTGAGCAATCTTGTTCTTGTATTTCCGCTGTCGTCTCACATTCGCAGGTCGTATCCTCATGCCTGCCTTCGGATCCAGAAAAGTTCGCGGCATGTTCTCCTCCATGGCTGACATAGCCTCGCAGCTCTTGGCGAAGTGGGAGGTGAGAAATATGTCTTGTCGTTGCTCGTCTTATTAACCCGTCGTTTCTCACGATACAGAGGTAATGTGTTATGGCAGATGCACGAATTACGGAATTATTCACGTCTAAGTTAGGTTTGGACCTGAGTATGGATTACCGACCACGGGCTTTACTCGTCTCACTTTTGACATAATCGCGTTGTGAGTAGTTTGACGCAGTTGGTGACCACCATGGCTCACTCTCTTACAGGTGTGCCATGTCATATCATCTCAACTCTTTTTTACAGTGTAATATTCCTCTTTCGACGTGTGAAGCTCGTAATCTGATGAGTCGTTGTAGCTGGACATGGCTCCTTTTCTCACCGCTATGAGATCGGCAGTCTTTCACCTTACAGCTGTATCCTGGGCTTAAATATATCCCCAGTTTCCTCTCCGGAGGTTCGAAGTACGCTCAAGAGTAAGATAAATGTCTCCTAGCGCATCTCTTCGTCCGACTCGCTACTTCCCCAGTCGTGTGTGGAACAACCGTGTGTGACATCGCCCGAACTCACTATGAATTCTGCGTCGGTTCTTTACCTGTGGCTCGCCGGCTGTCGCGAACGGTATCAAGGGAGCAATGTACAAACTGATTAAGGATGGACAGCCTTCATGGGACGTGTTCGCATAAGCATATGTATAACCTTCTACAGTTAAGTAGTCTATACATAGAGGCTGATCACATGGAAATGGCCACGTCTGTCACTTGAGGTTGTAACAGATCAGAAACAGCCGCCACTGACGGTGGTTGCTGGGTGATCTCGGCTGGTTCGTGTTACCAGGACTCGATGCGCAGTCATTAGTCTACCCTTACACCAAGACCACGTCCGTCAACTGCGGTACCTCAAGCTCGAGTATGGAGGAAGTGCCAGGGAATGAGACACGGTGGGTGCATGGAATTTAAATACCACAGCACATTCCTTAGGAATGATTTTGATTGGGGTCTGTACATGTACAGCTTCAAGGTTATTCGTATTACAGGTAATCCCCGTCGTGTAATCTCTATCGTCAGGCCCGCTGACCTTCTAGCAGGCCTAAAGGTGACCGGTCTGCCCAAGCACTTTCATTCACTTCGCCCTGGGCCATTTATTGCTGTATCTGTTGACGCTACGGGCGAGCAACGCACTGAACCCACAATAATCGATGGGGACGCTCGTTGGGAAGAAGACTTGGCTTTGTAAGTCGCTAGTCAAACTTCAAATATCGACGATTCTGGAGACAAGTCACTGATTTCACGCTATGTAGCACTGTCCGAAGCAGGTCCATGATCTTGCTTAAAATACTTTACCATCGTGTATTGAGGCGGGAATTGGGAAGGGTCGTTATTGCTGCCAGTGAATTCTGGTCACATCCGTCCTGTAGGCACGGTGAGCCTTCACCCGATTGTCAATTTCTTTACTAGTCATTTACCTGCCTTATGTCTGCCTTCATCAGATCTTGTCCGCGCTCTGCAATCAAAATCTGGATCCACCTCTGCTCAACCACTGCAATCCAGGTCTGGAACCGTCTCCGCTCAACCACTCCAACTTAGCCTGTGTCTGCATGTCTTGTCTAATGCCGTCCCGGCTGCTGCTGTATCAGAAAGTGTAGAGATTTCTGATATGGACGTGGTCAAAGGGGTTGTCCAAAGAGCTTATGATCAGGCTCAGAGTATTTCTGAGTTTTATAAGCCGATTGATATCGCGCTAAGCTCCCTGGATCGCATTATCACAATATTTGATACTGTCGCCGAGGTGAGGCCACCCCTCTGATAACCTTTACATCCATTTATATCTTCTTAGGTGAATCATGCAACAAAAATTGCGTGGAAAACATTGTCCTCGGTATATCAGGTGAGAGAGCCTATCCACGTGGTGCTTTAATATATTTGGACTATCCAGTTTTGTCAGATTCTCAAGGCGCAAAGCCAGAGAGACCAGAATGTAAAAAGCTGGCGGTGATGATGGCTGACCTTTTCTCTTGGGCAGAAGAGACTGTGTGCATGTCTGAGAAGCTGATGCAACTCAGTCAAACTGTCAAATTGATGGTTGAACAGGCTAAGGAATGCGCACTCTTCATTAAGGAGTATGCTGATCATGGTTTGCTCGGTTTGTGCTCGGTATTCCTTGCATGTTCTGCTACTGATATATTGATGTTGTGTATCAGGACGGACTCTTAAGTCAACTTTGTCTTCAAGCTTTGATTCAACCCTTTCCGATTTTCAGACAAGGTTTACCTCCCTCCAGAATCAGTTTCAGACTGGTATTGCAGTGTCTACTTTCAAACTTCTTGCTTGCAATGATGCAAGGTTACATGATGCCCTTGCACAGATTAAGAATAGTTATAAAGAAGAAAGTAAGTACATACTTATATGCCACAGTAGTTGTATTCATATGGCTGGTCACAGAAATTCTTAAGCATATCCAAGATTGTCTTCCTCGTGTTCCAGACACCAGCTATGATCCGCTCAAATGTTGTTTTCCAGGCACACGAAGTAGCCTGCTGACTTCCATTCTGGACTGGGTTGTTTCCTCAACAATCTCTGATGTACAGAGTATTTTCTGGCTTATTGCTGAAGCTGGTGTTGGAAAATCTACTGTGGCTCATACTGTTGCACTTCAGGCCGTGCAAAATAGACAATTAGGAGCCTGCTTCTTCCTTGACCGTAGCTACACAGATAAGCAAAATCCCCGGCTTATCATTAACACCCTCGCCTTTCGTCTTGCATATTTCAATTTGCAAATAGCACGTTCTATATATGCAGCTCTGGAGAAAGACCTAGACCTGGGTTACTCCACAGCAGTCTCTCACCAGTTCAACAAACTTATTGTCGAGCCAATTATTGCTGTAAAGGATCTGGCTAGCCCTATTGTTATTGTCATCGATGACTTGGATGCTATCAATGCCACAGATCAAAGGCAACTTTCAGCTCGTGAGGGCTTTCTCACTGCTATTGCCCATGGCAGTCAACAATTATCTGGGAAAGTCAAAATCCTTATCACAAGTAGGCCGGAACGAGATATACTTGAGGCACTATCCCTCAATACCTCCATACATTCCCATTCCCTGGGAGTACAAACTCTAGAAACTCAAAGGGATATTGAGATGGTGGCACGTCATCTTATGAACAATGTTTCTAGTCGTTACTCTAGGCTTGCCAAGACATGGCCAGGTGATCAACAAATACAATTGTTAGTGAACCGTGCAAAGGGCCTATTTATATGGATTACTATAGCATGTGCATTTATTAAGCAGAGGGATCCAGAGACACGGTTGGCACTGGTTCTGAGAGATAGCCCTCAGGGATATGCTGAAGCACCTCTAGATGAACTTTACAAAAATGCCCTCATTGATCATGTAGAATCCCAAGGTGGCTCTAATAAGGAGTTTTATACTAACTTCCGTCAAATCATGGGATTGATTGCTAGCCTCAAAAACCCCCTTTCTCCAGGTGCACTGAACTCATTTCTGCAACATGAGACTCACTCTGAAGATATGATTGATTCACTCCAGTCATTTCTAACAGTAAAACATGTTGTAGAGCCATTGCATCCCTCCTTTGTTGACTTTCTAACAGACAAAGCTCGATGTAAGGATAATCGATTATTTATTGATTTAAGCATGCATAAACGGGAGCTTGCAAAACAGTGTCTTAGTAGCATGCATTGTCTTTCCAGAGATATCTGTCACATCAGTGACTTCACAAAAGTGAATACAGATATACAGGATCTGGAGCATCGTATCAAGACCCATATATCAGAGCATTGGCAATATGCTTGCTCTTTCTGGGCTCAGCATCTAATTCAGGTTTTGCCTGACACTGAATTATATGGCCTATTACAAACATTCTGTTATAAGCATTTACTACATTGGATTGAGCTCTCTAGCCTTCTCAAGGTCCTTCATAAGGCATTTTGGTCATTAGAACTTGTGAAAGAATGGTGTAAGGTATTATATTTTAAACTGAATCTCAAATATGAGAGTAACAGCTATATAATAGGACTTCAAGCCAGAAGATAAAGAGCTGGTTGACCTCATCCAGGATGGGCAGCAATTTCTTCAGCGATTTTATGATCCAATTAACCTCAGTGCCTTACATGTTTACTTTTCTGCTTTTCCATTCCTGCCTCAAGACACTGAACTATATAGAATTTATAGGAAGGAGTACCAAGGTACTATGAAAGTGTTATCAGGCTTAAATACAAAGTGGACACCACATCTCCAAATGATAGAGGGTCATACGGATTGGGTCCTGAGTGTAAGGTGCTCGCCTGATAGTAAGATAATTGCTTCAGGATCCTTGGATGGAACTATTAGGCTCTGGGATATAAATACAGGTGTACCAATTGGAAATGCACTACAAGGTCATACAGGGCCAGTTAGTGCTATAGTCTTCTCTCCTGATGGAAGAAGACTTATTTCAGGATCTTATGATACCAGTTTACGTCTTTGGGATATAGAAACTCAGAAACCAATATGTGATGCACTATTGGGACATACAGGCCGTATCACATGTGTAACTGTTTCACCTGATGGAAAAACTGTAGCAACTGGTAGCATGGATAAAACACTTTGTCTCTGGGAACCATTATCATTCAATTCCTTTCAGAGGTGTCTTAAAGGACACACTGAAAGTATCATGGCAGTAGCCTTCTCTCCAGATGGGAATACTATTGCCTCAGGGTCTCTTGACAAGACCTTACGTCTCTGGCAACACTTCCAGAGTGATATAAGCTCAACTTTAATTAAGGGTCATACTGATGCAATTACATGTCTTGCCTATTCTCCAGATAGCAGAAGCATTGTCTCAGGTTCTACTGATAAAACACTTTGCCTATGGAATATTTCAACAGATCCTATTTCTAGAATCATACTGCAAGGGCATAGTCATGCAGTAACATCTGTTGATTTTTCTCCTGATGGAGAGAGTATTGTTTCAGGATCTAGTGATGGCACCATGTACTTATGGTCATCAGCTACTGCCACTCCAATGGGGAAACCATTTGAAGGACATAGTGCTACTGTCAATTCAGTGACCTTTGTACCCAGCAATAAGAAGATTATTTCAGGGTCTTCTGATAACACTTTGCACATCTGGGATTTATCAATGACAAGCCAAACAGTCAGTCAGACTCAAGGGCATATCAAAGGTATCAGTATTGTAGTGTTTTCTCATAATGGGAAAATAATAGCCTCTGGCTCACATGATAGAGCCTTATGTCTATGGCATTCAACTACAGGTGCCTTCATTGGCAAACTCAAAGGACATGCAGATACAATCAATATGATTGCATTTTCCCCCAATGACCAACAGATCCTTTCCAAGGATACCCAGAATCAATATCAACTTTGGGACATCAACACTATGGCCCAAATCACTATGGGGACTTTGCTTGAACCTGGATCTGGCCTTGCCTCATGGCCAGACACTAATAAGGGACCACTACACATGTCCAGAGATGGTTGGGTTATTGGACCAGGTGGAAAGAGATTTTGGTGGATGCCAGCGGTAAACCGGAGTTCAGGTGCTGATTGGCACAGAGCACAGTCTTCAACAACCTCCCGAATTGCTATAGGTAGTCCACTAGGAAGACTGACAATTATAGAAGTCTCAGAGCTGTTTGGATGAAAGAAGATTGAATGGTAACACTGAATGTATATGCTATACCACACTGTACTCTTATATACTGTAGTAGCAATAACATTTTGATTTATGTACTTTTATATGCTAGGTCTAAGAGTTGGTAGAATACTATAAGGACAACCCTGAAGGCCTGTGGAATGTGACACAGATGACTTACAGGGGGAATCCAAAGAGAGAAATCTTAGGATCACTCATGTACAACCCATGAAGGGGCACCCTCAACCATGACCTTACATACTATCCAAAGAAGCAAGTCAGTGTGCTTCTGATCTGTTTGTCATGATAAAATGCAGCAAAATATTATAAAGTCTTTATTTTGTTATTCTTTCTTTTCATCCTTCTTCTTTTTTCTCTCAGTCCTAGAAGGCTGGGAGAAGTATCCTAAGATTCTTTTGTTTATTATATTCAGAGAAGAAAACTATGAGACAACAATTATTGTTGTCTTGGCCTGCATGCATGAGTTGTAGACATGCTATGACATCATGATCACGAGCGAGGCAGATAACCCACATAATTACCCTGCATATGTGTCATCAATACCTGATTGGCTTTGTTGTATATGAGCGAGTGCTTGAGCTGCTGGAATGACGAAAATAGAACAGAAGAAGAAATTATAGTAATAGAAGATTGTAATAACAAAGAAATTGCAGATCCTAAAAATTAGGCAGCACACTAAAGGTGTTTATCACATCAGAGCACATACAGAATGGGAAATAGAAGGGGTGGCCTTGATATAGTTATGTCAAGGAAACAAGGATTTTCTTCAGTTATCTTTTTCTACTTGTCATCCAGTCTTATATTTCCAATTAACATTCATGTTACGAGCGTGTAAACTGTAAGATGGAGAATGGAAGACAGATTGGAAGGGACTTTGGCTTTAGCTTATATGCTGTGCTTCTCAAACAATCACAGGGTCCCAAGACTTCAGAACGGAGCAATCAAGTAATGTAGCACAGTCCCGCGGTACGTGCAGAAGTGTGGGAGGGTGGAAGTAATGACAGTAGTGTACTAAGAACACCATGGACAGGTGTCAAGATCGGGTTTTAGGGTAAAGAAATAATGTCAGTGTAATTCCAACATGGGCCTACAGTAGTAGCAAATAACCCAGGAGGAGTATGCAATAAAGAGTGCACGTTGTCAAGGAAGGGCCACCCCAATTCAGGTGGTCCATTTGCTGATCTGAACACTCCTGCAAAGTGTTGCAAATAGTGGTCTTGGTGATGCCCCAAAGGGGGTGTAGTGTATAATATCAAAGGTTTGAGCTCACCAATAAGCAAAACTGCTGATATGGCAAAGGATAGTTTTACAAAGGTTTTTTTTCTACTAGTAAGAGGTCAGATAATAAGGTAGATGTATGATAATCGAACTAGAGAATTATACAGGCGGAATAGAAGTACTTATAGTGAAAAGCAAATACAGGGGGGAACAGATAGAGAAGCGCTAGAACACTGTGGATTGGTAGCATGTGCTAGGACATTGAGTAAGGGTCAAACTACACCTTCAAGGAGCAAGGCAGCTGATGTGATCTATGGGTGAAACCTGCCAGCTAGACTGGACTTCTGCTCACACTTGGTGGCCCTGCACCCTGCAGGGTGGATGTGAATGATGCAAAACAAGGGCAAAGTAGAGTGGCATGATGGTGAAGAGACTGTTTGGCAACCAGCAAATAGAGCAGGGGTGCTCTGTGTATAAAGGTGGCATGATGGGATAATTTGGTAATAGTAAGATCGTGGGTGGAGTGATTGTTTGGTAGGATATGGAAAAACAGTGATCCTGACAACAGGGTTAACACTGCTGTAAATGTAGTTGATATTCGAACTGAGGTTACTTAGTACAAATACAGGGGTTTATATACTAGAGGGTACATGTAAGTAGGCAACAGTAATATTTGAGTCAGAGCAGAAGAGGTATACAATGTGGATCATGAGTGGAGTTGGGGATCAAAGTACAGGGAGGCGATGTAAGCATGATCTCTAAAAAGGTACCTATCATCTGTCAGTATGGGGACACAGACATTCCACTAGGAACAAGGTACCCTTGCTGATGGAGGGGCCATGGGGATTCGAGAGCTAAGTAAAGGTAGGGTAGTAATGGAAGTAATTGTGCAGAAGTGTTAAGAATGAGGCCTATGTGTGGGACCTTGGGGTGAGCTTGACTGAGCTTGGACTGAGGTTAATAGTAGTGAGGGCTTAGCTTCAGCTTATGTGCTGTGCCATCCACTATTGTACATGCCCTCAATTTCAGAATGATGTTTGGACAAGAGGAGAGTGAGGAGGTGAGAGGAAACAGATTTAGAAACTAGTAAATGATTTAAAGGGATATCTAAGTGGATTTCTGACTGAGGAGCGAGGTACATACAGAACAAGACTTTTATATATGGATAACAGGGGAATGGGGTCAGATATAAACTAACTAAGGGGATCAGAATGAAGTTTGGGTAAGGATAAGAAATGGGGTTTGGGGAAGTGGAATATAGTGAATGGGGCTTCAGCTTGGACTACTTCAGGAAGGGCTCAGATAAGGTCAGGCTTGGGGTAGGGGCTTGGGACGGGGTTAGTTACTGAATATGGTTACTGGATATCTGCAAGGAACCAGATCATAACACACACAGAAAGAACTAGGGCATTCAGACTTGTCCTTAAATTCTCATTATTTTTCTCTAACAATTCCTACAACTCAGAAACTGTAAGGGGAACCTCTGTACAGCTTGTGAAATCCTTGCAAACTCCTTGTGAAGCCTTCACACCCTACATTCCACTCCATGTGAACATTCCCATGCCCTGCGAGGTCCTGTGAAGTGTGTGCGAAGTATTTGCAGCCTTGCTGAAGTGGATGTGAGGGGAACTCCTGCAAAGTCCTGCAAAGTCTTGTGAAGTCCTTGCGAAGTCCTTGCACCCTATGTTCCACTCTATGCAAACATTACCATGCCCTGCAAAGTCTTGTGAAGTGTATGAAAAGTGTACACAGCCCTGCTGAAGTCAACCCCACCAAATGCCACTTCGGCAATGGGCCTCTTGTTCCAGAGCTGTGCAGATCTGTCCCCTGGTGGCTTCCAAACACCTCCCTGGCTCTGTCTGTAGTTCAGCACCCCTGTCGCTTATGTGATTCAGGCTTTGGAGATATGGATTTGTGATGCCTGAAGTATATAGGTGTTAGCTAGTGGGCAAAGGCAACCCTTAGAGTTTTCTCTTAGGATTCCCCCTTTGCCAGGTATGCCCTTGCATTGTATATAGTTGTATATGACTTAGGATTCCCCCTTCACCAGTGTGCTGCTTGAGTGTAGAGTATCTGCTTAGGTTTCCCTCACAGAAACTAGTTATATTAGATTACTTGCTTGTTTCTATAACCCAATATACTTTGAGGCCTTTCTTACTTGACCAATGTTCCACCTTGACACCGAAGCCCCTGAGCCAAGCTAGTAGTATATCATCAAAATCATCACCAATTCCTACATTACATCATCTCTGATTGATCAGGACGCACATCATATCTGGCACTGTGTCTATGACAAAAAGGAAACAAAATTTTTGAGCCCTTTCTTTCCTTTTATTAAAGAAATACCCAAAACTTAAAAGCTTTGTCATTATGCTCAGCATGCCTTATTCAATGCTGGACCTTGTCCAATGTACTGGAAGGGTGGGGCATGATAATCTCCTTGCTGAATGTGTTGTCCTGGACACATACCTACAATGTCTAACCATTCCCTAACCTGATTTCCAAGGATATGAAGCCTTAAATACCATGATGTTCAAGGAGACCATTTGCTGCCGACTTCCAATGTCCCTTTTTATTGACGGTCAACCCAAAACATGTATTCACATGCTAGCTTTATGTGATTTGTGTTCATGACATATACCTCATTTGTTATTACAGACCGAAGCATGGTATCTATCATGGGACCACAACACAACACTGGATGTGATAATGGCTGTGACAGATAACCTGAAAGCGTATTGATGATTCACAGTGGATGTGTTCCATTCATCAGTGTGGGTGTATCTGCACAGATTTTCACAGCCCAATGTCCGGTTGCAAGCCAAACATGGATGAGATCAGGTATGCAGTGGGAGACATGGTGAATTTTTTGAAGTGGGTGCTTATCAGTGAGGGTGCTTCATGAAGCGTCATGTCCTGGTGCTGAGAGCTTAGCTACACATGTATAAACACTGAGTGCACTCCTTCTGATGTGTTCTGATGTCTAGTGTACTTTTACTTCCTCGCGTGTTAAACCTTATTAATTATTGCATGTGTACCATGTGGTTTTTGTACATATTTGCGGATCCTGTTTGACTGTATGAGCCGAATTGTCTTTCATTGATAGAGCAGATTCATGGCTAGTCAATATATACATGATTGATTTCTGTACATCACACCAATCATTTGATATTTAGTATTAGACTTGCCTCTCCAGATTAGGGCTGTTCTGCCACATCAATTACTTGATGCCATAAAAGTGAGTCATTTATTGGAAAACTGACAGCAGTGGCAGATGGACTCACAAATAAAAACAGTTGAGCCAGTTGGTATCTGCTCTGACCCATTGAAACCATCTCCCAGATGAGTCAGAATGCTAATGAGGTGAGACCCACCAACCTTCTTGCCTTGCATTTCCATATCCCAGCCTGCAAAACCATAAGCACCTTTGAAGTCATTCAAAATAGCACTTACCTTTGACCACCTGTGTATTACCAAAAGTGAATCTGAGATGGGCCTGCTAAAAGATCACTAATATACATAGGGTGAGAGGTGGTACACACAGACTTCTCTGTCCCAAAGTTTCTACCATTTTGCAAGTATCCAAGCCACAGGACTTCTACTATACTGTCCTTATTAACTACCTTGCTGGTCCCAACCTCCTTATCCTCCCACCACAGTGTACCCACGTCTGTATTGTTGTTGGCTTTATTTTCAGTCTTTGACAATGAAGCAAATGGTAAGCCATCCACTCTCTTTACTCTTTTAAGGCATGGGACCTGAGCCATATTCATAGCAGGGTCAATTATGTCACTTTAGAGCACTCATTTTGGTGTATACAGACACCAGTTAATCAGCAAAAACTGAGTTCAAACATTGAACAGACTGACCTGGTTATTTCTAGTGAAATAGCCTCCGATGATTCCTTTTTGGTGCTTGTATCGAACCGTAAGACTGAGAGAATGGAAGATGGATTGGAAGGGACTTTGGCTTCAGCTTATATGCTGCACCTCTCGAACAATCACAGAGTCCCAAGGCTTCAGAACAAAGGGATCAAGTAAATGTAGCACAGTTCCATGGTATATGTGGAAGTGCAGAAGTAATAACGGAAGAGTACTAAGAGCACTACAGGCAAGGTTAATACAGAAATGTGGTCAATATTCAAACTGAGGTTACTTAGTACAAATACAGGAGTTTATATACTAGATGGTACATGTAAGAAGGTAACAGTAATGAGTTCCGAGTTGGAGTGGAAGGGTATATAATATGGATCACAAGTGGAGTTGGGGATCATAGCACAGGGGGGGGACATAAGCATGATTTCTAAATAGGTACCCATCATCTGTCAGTAGGGAGACACAGATGTTCCATGAGGAACAAGGTACCCTTGCTGACAGATGGGCTGTGAGGATTGGAGAGCTGAGTAAAGGTAGGGTAGTAACGGAAGTGATAGTGTGGAAGACAGAACAGGAGTGTGGAATGCATGGATGTAACAGTATCTCCCCTTTAAGGTTGGGCCCCATGAGACCACGTGCTGATTATGTAGTATGGAAACTTAGAGTAGGTGGGGGTGGAGTTTGAAGCAGAGGGAAAGTTTTTCTCTCTTAGTGCTGACTCTAACCATGTAGAACAAAACATGGATGCTGGAAAACTCCATTGATGAACTCTGCAAGTTACTAGTGGCATGGGAGCAAGAAGAGAAGATGGCTTGCAAAAGGTGGGAACATGAAGAGGTTGAAATGTGTGAGTGTGAAGAGCGCGACATAAATGGGAGGAGGCTGAGGCACATGAATGTGCAGAACAGGCGGAGCATGATCAAAAGGTGTGCAACAAGAGCGCAGACAGCATTGTCATGACTGCTGTTTTTCAGATCTTGAGTTCAGCGAATTACGTAGATCCTCCTGTGTCTGTCCATCATGCTGATATTAGGAAGGCCTCTGCAGTCTATCTCACTCCTATTCGCTGGTCGCCGAACATGATCTTTGCCATTGTGTCACAATACTTCACCCTCGTTTCACATCATTCGCATGCCCCTTGCAGCCTGCAGGGTCACCGAGTGTGAGCAGAAGTCCGGTATAGCTGACAGGTTTCACTCACAGATCCCATCAGTTGCTGTGCCCTATGAAGGTGGCTTGATCCTTACTCCGTGTCCTAAGCATGCGCTACTCTTCCACAGTGTTCTTGTCCCTCTCTATCTGTCTGCCCCTGCATCTACCTTTTACTATAAGTACTTCTATTCTGCCTGTATAATTCTCTAGTTCAATTATCATACATCTACCTCATTATTTGACTCCTCACTAGTAGAAAAAACCTTAGTACAATGATCCACTGCCTCATTGGTCGTTGTGTCCAATGGTGTGCTCAGACCTTTGATCTTATTTGCTATGCCATTTTATGGGTGTTGCTGAGACCACTATTTGCAGCACTTTGCAGGAGTGTTCGGATCAGTGAAAGGAACACCTGAACTGGGGTGACCTTTCCTTGGGGATGTGTGCTATTCACTGTGTACTACTCATGGGTTATTTGCTATGACTGTAGGCCCATGTTGGGATTACACTGACATTCTATCTATACCCTAAATTCCAATCTTAACAAGTGTGAGTGTGAGGGATGTGAGTGGGTGGAGGCAGATCATGCGGAGGTAGAACAGATAGAGGCAGAATGGATAGAGGAAACCCTGCAGATGGAACTGGATGCACCCATGATGGGTCAAGAAGTAGGTGTGGATGTTGATTCGGTGTCTACCCCTACTCTGTCAGAGGCGGAGAGACTTTGACAGGTGGCATATGCCAACCTATGGCTGCCGTCACGATCACCCATTGTTGTGGATGACATAACAGTAGTCTAGTGGAACCAAGCGGTGTGTCAAGATTGAATTTCAGAGTAAAGATATAACATCAGTGTAATTTCGACATGGCCTACAGTTGTAGTGAATAACCCATGGGTAGTATGCAATGAATCACGTACATTCTCAAGGAAAGGTCACCCCAGTTCAGGTGTTCCTTTTGCTGATCCGAACACCTCTGCGAAGTGCTGCAAATAGTGGTCTTGGCAATGCCCCTAAAGGGCTGTAGCGAATAAGATCAAAGGTTCGAGCTCACTGTTAGGCACAACTACCGATGAGGGGGTAGGTCATTGTACTAAGGTTTTTCCCACTAGTGAGGGGTCAAGTAATGAGGTAGACGTATGATAATTGAACTAGAGAATTATATAGGTGAAGTAGAAGTACTTATAGTAAAAAGCAAGTGCAGGGTGGAATGGATTGAGAGGGGCTAGAATACTGTAGAGTCATAACATATGCTAGGACACAGAGTAAGGGTCAAACCACAACTTCATGGGACACAGTGGCTGATGGGATCTATGTGTGAAACCTGCCGGCTAGACCGGGCTTCTGCTCACACTCGGTGACCCTGCACTCCATGGGGGATGCGAAGGATGCGAAATGAGGGCAAGGTATAATGGCATAATGTCGAAGATGATTTTTGGTGATCAGCGAATAGGAGTGGTATAGACTGTGGAAACCTTGTGGATATCTGCGTGATGGAAGAACACTGAGACGATCAATGTAATTCTGTTAGATCCCTGAGATCTAACACTGAAGCTCCGAACCTTCGGACCCCCGAACTCCGAAGTGACTATTATGTTCCATTTCAGTTCTTGTTGTTCACCTCTTAAAGTATAATCCTCATTCACGACCC
>QFFB01004152.1:0-10186 GCA_003316465.1 Ramaria cf. rubripermanens
TTGATCCATCACTACAGACTCCACCTCTCCATATGGCTTGGCTGAGACTATCATACATACATGTGTTTTAACTAGGCAACCACCCAATCTGCTTATTCCATTCTATTTCTGCAACTGAGTTGAGGCTGTAAAAATATTCAAGATGAAATAGAAGACTCAAAGATGGGAAAACTTGATGTGCATTAACTCAAGCGTATAATCAGCCTCATCATGAGGGACAGGCTAAAACCATATAATTTGTGGTAGCTAGTCTTCTAACTACTTATACAATGTCAGAAAGGGGCTTCAGCCCCTGAAACACCGGATCGTGTCACTGGCAACATCTAGGTGACATGAGCATGACCAAAGATAACAAAAGATAAATAATCCTATATTCATAACACACCCCTTCAAACCTGATCAACTCTGAAGTACTGAGGTTTTGATTGGGTTTGCACAAATAAAATGCAGATGTACTGAGTGTGAATGGTGAATCAATGACATGGGTGTTGGATGATGTTGTAAGGATAGGGTGGATGAAGAAACTAATGAGTGTCTCACCCCTATAAGCCTGTGAGTCCAAAACTTGACAATTCAGAGGCTTGCATGAAGATGGATGTGCCCATGGTGTCCAGTGTAGCAGACGAGGTGTTGTGGGACAACACCCCTTGAAATATGATGGGCTCCAATGTAATGAGGACACCATGTTGAAGCTTGAGATGATGAGCAAGTTTAATATGGTAGGTGACAAGGAACAAGTCATTGGGACTTGAGAATGATGAGTGTGTGTTATGATCTGGTTCCTCGCGGATCTCCAGTGACCATATGCGGCCACTAACCCCGTCCCAAGCCCATACCGCAAGCCCGACCTTACCCAAGCCCATCCTGAAGTAGTCCGAGTCCGAGCCTGAACCCCGTTTCTCATCCGTCCCTGAGCTTCATTATGATCCCTTAGATAGTTTGTCCGACCCTGTCCCTCTGTCCTCCATATATAAGTCTCGCTCTGTATGTACTTCGCTCTTCAGTCAGAAATCCAACTAGATACCCTTCGAACCATTTACTAGCTTCTCGCTCCGTTGCCTCTTAGTCCCTTCGCTCCTTTTGTCCTAATCTCCTTCCGAAATCAAGGGCATGTGTAATAGTGGATAGCGCAGCATATAAGCTGAAGCCCAGCCCTTCCTAGTACTCCTTGGCCGAGCTCGGTCCGAGCTCCCCCGAGGTCCCACACAAAGACCCGGTCTTAACAGTGTGGGACCATTCAAATGTACATTCATGGACTCATAGTGCATGTAATGACAATGTGGTCGGAAGTGGTTTATGAGACCATGAGACTCTTAATCCGTAAAAGCAAACGTGAGGTTGAAGTGTCAGATATGTTATAGTGATAGGGGAAAAGGTAAAAAGGTAAAAAGACTCGATGAAATAACCCAAACTTATGACTTGAAGTTGGGAACTCGTGGTAAGAGATAAATTTGAAGATTCAGTTATACTTGAAAGGGAATAGGTGTAAGAAGGTAAATTTTGTCATATTGCTAAACTATCTGCTTCATACTAATATACTAGGAGAATAGACGGGAGTTAAAGGGGAAAAATAATAATGTATGTGATACTTAGAGCCCCTGGCTCTTTAAGGTGAAGAAATATTTCAAGTCTGCTGTGCACACAGAATCGAAGGTAGAATAAAGTTCTGATCAGTGGAAGTAATAAGAAAATGAAATGCTACACTTAAGAAGTGCCTCGACTCAGTTTACTATGCATATATGTGCCTTGAATGAAATATATGTGCTGTCATGCACCTCAACTTGTGTCTGGCATTGATATCATCAGCTCAATGTTATGCATGTAAGAGCACCTTGGAGTGATGGATAAAGAAAAGAAAGGTGAATAGGATGTTCAAGATGAAGGCAGTGATGTCCATAAGAGAAGTCTGGATGAGAAGCAATGAGTAAAATGGAAAAAGGTGAATAGAATGAAGAAAATGATGTAGATAAAGAGTCTATGAAGATAAGAGAACACAAAATCGAAAAACAGTCCTTAACATTACTGTTTATAACAGAGACTACTTCTGGACAGTCAAGTATTATCCACCCTTCGCACTACCAAACACCTCCCTGTGTCTAACAGCATTTAGACTAGCTACAGACATATACAGTGGCTCAAAAAACCATTGAAATGTTTCATGATTTCAATATAATAGCATTATAACCTGGGAAATAAAATAGTTAAAATTGTGTAAATATTACTGATGATAGTACTCTATCTTGGCTTAAATGTATGCCATAAATCATACATTTATATCTACAGGAGATACATAATTTTTAATTCAGTCATATCATTGAAACAGTTTTTTTTGGCTGACATCTTGATATCTAAAAATCTACATTGGCTGGCTTCCATACAATGACTAGTTTACTATAAGTGGTAAAATATGATGCCTATATATCACATGACTATTGAACAATAGCAAACAAACCATAACAACTTGTTGAACAACTCCATATCACTATGAAATCATTGACACCTGCATTGCAACACCATATCCTTTCTCTCCTTGATTCTGGCCTCTCTGGTCACCAAATCTCATCTCAGACTGGTGTTTCCAATGCTACCATCTCCAGACGTTGCTCCAAACAATGTCCCAGTCTTCAAAAGTCCTCAGGAGGTCGCCCAACAAAGCTTTCAGAGATCAACATTTGTCATGCTATTTGCCTTATTAGCTCAGGGAGAGCTGAAAATGCAGTCCAGGTCACCAAAGCTCTCAGGGATGTTGTCAACAAGCCTATCTCTACACAAACAATTCAAAATGGCCTGAAGAAAGCTGGGATGAAGGCTGTGGTGAAGAAGAAAAGGCCAAGACTCACACCCCATCATAGGAAGGAGCGGTTAGATTTTGCTATAAGGCACCAGCACTGGACTTTGGAGGACTGGAAGAAGGTTGTCTGGTCAGATGAAACCAAAATCAATTGCTTGGGTTCAGATGGCAGGAAATGGGTGTGGAAAAAGGCAGGAGAGGGTTTGAGTGATAGACTGGTGGAAGGAACCCTGAAGTTTGGAGGAGGATCTTTGATAATTTGGGGCTGTATGCTGTGGGAGGGGGTTGGAGATGCTTGCAAGATTGATGGGAGGATGGATGGAGACCTTTACATCAAGATTCTGGAGGATGACCTGCAAAGCAGCCTTGTATTTTATGACAAGACCCCCCAGGGCATTATCTTCCAGCAGGATAATGATCCCAAACACACTTGCAAGAAGGCCCAAAATTGGTTCCAAGACCATTATATGGAAGTCCTATTATGGCCTGCACAACCCCCAAACCTAAATCCAATTGAACACCTATGGAATTATCTGAAGAGGAAGTTGGAAGAGTATGAGGTCCCCCCCCAGGGAATTTTGGAACTTTGGAGAGTACAAGAGGAATGGGGTAAAATAAAGCCAGAGGTGTGTCAAAGACTGATAGAGAGCATGCCTAGATGAGTTGAAGCCATAATTAAAGCCAAATGTGGCTATACTAAATACTAAACACTATTTATAATTGTCAGCCCAAAAAACCATTTCAATGATATGACTGAATTAGAAATTATGTATCTCCTGGAAATATGAATGAATAAATATGGTTTATGGCACAATGTCAAGCCAAGACAGAGTACTATTCTCAGTAATATTTACAAGAATTTAAATATTTTATTTCCCAGGTTATAATACTATTATATTGAAATCAGGAAACATTGAAACAGTTTTTGGAGCCACTGTATATTAACCCCTATCCCTATCCTGCTCGACACCCATCACTGAGACCAAATGTATAGAGGACCAAGCCCATGATGACATGTCCATCACAAACATCAACCTAAATGTCAAAGTCAATGTACATATATATCACAGCGACACATCTATCACAGCGACACATCTATCCCAGTCTGATATTGATCAATCTACCCCACACATACAAACATCATATAGACACCTCGTATATAATATTAGACGTGTGTGATCTCGAGACGTCCCTAAATTGCCATCGCTGCATGTGGGACAAGTAACAAATATATTTCTTCTATGTCAGTGTCACCTTATGCTTTACATTCACTACTCCCAATGTCATACCCCCCATCCCTTACAATTAACCTTTTGTTCATTACTTACTGCGCCTCCATCCCTGCCATCACATTACATAAGCAATCCAAAGAATATTCATTGTGCCAGTCAGAAGTAGTTAAATAGTTTGAATCATGTACAATTATTTCAGTAGTAATAACAATACTCAACCCACATAAGTTGACTGAAGTTCTTAGTTAAAGTAATAGTCAAGATAACTAGCACATATTGCAGTTTACTTGAAGTTCTCTCTCATAACAAACCTCTATTCAATTCAGCTTCATTTGAAGCTTCAATTATATTCTCCAATCATATAAACAAACCACATATCACAAGACCATTCATACTCCGGATGACATCACTGATCGGAGATGGCCCCAAGGCACTACCCTGCATCTGACAACAGATGTGAAATGCTGAGACACTATTTATAGATATACTCAAGTCAAGTCCACCCTGTGCAAACATCACAATTGTAAGCTAAATAATTACATATATGTTTCCCCTAAATATACAGTGGATACAAATCATGTCACCCATTCACCTCCTGTCCTCAAGTATATACAGTATGAGTTCCACTCTTTGGAATGTTTGTCTTCATCTGAATAGGTAATCTGTCATCAAAAATATTTGTCTTGACCCATTGTGATTGCTTATATAGCTGTTTTTTACACTGTAAAATAAGTAGTAATAACACTCACCCCACACAATTAGTTCAAAGTTTTCTGTTAAAGTAGTTATTGAGATAAAGTGTATATACTGTGATTATCTTAAACATCCTCTCTTATATCAGACCTCTGTTCAATTCAGCTTCACTTGAAGCTTGAATTATATATCTTCATTATATACCAAAGCCCATATATCACAAGACTATAATCACTACTGAATGTACAATATAAGGAGAGTCTTACCTAGCAGAGGGGAAATCCAAAGAGAAAAGGCTAAGGATCCCCAACTACTAGCAGATGATTATATACTACATACTATGATGGAGATGTCATGCACAGACCAACCTCTGTGGAGCTTTGCTCTATGGAGTAATGAGAGTTAGGTGTGGGAAAGTGAAAAGTGCGGATCTTTGATAGTATTTAATGGTCCGCTTTAAGGGTTAAAAATAGCACATAGAAGAGCAGATCTTAGACAGCATTTAATGGTCCACTTTAGGGCATTTCCAGTGGGAGGAGGATGATGGGCTAGTAATGGAGTGTGGTGGGTCCATGCACATACTCCAAGGAGATACTGCAGAATATTGGTCTGAGGCCATGGACTGCTAAATGGGGTCACAGTGGATCATGGGTCTGGGACCATAGATCGCCAAATGGGGTTCCCCTGACACTTTGTTATTGACTTTTGCAAGTTGTGTACCACTTGTACGCAATCTAAGTCACAGCATCACTGGCCTTATGGTTTTCTTAAGCAGCTCCCAATCCCCAAGCAACCTTGGAATTCAATCTCCGTGGATCTCATTGAGCAGTTGCCAGCCTCTTTGGGATTCACTGCCATTTTGATGGTTGTATGCCACCTCACCAAGCAAAGCATCTTCATTCCAACTTACAACACGGTCACTTCAGCCAACCTTGTAAAGCTATTCATGCTACATGTCTTCTCTAAGCATGGAATACCTTTGCATGTCATCTCTGATCACAGATCTGAATTTGTATCACACTTTTTTAATATCTATGTATTTTTTACATTTTTTTGATAAAGGAAAATAGCTCAAGATTTTTGATTCCTTCATGAGTGTAATGCTGAATATGGCACACGTGTTGATTAACTGAAGGTGACGTAGTGCAGGGGTCGGAGATGGTATATGATGATGTTCTGGAGATTTGGCTCAGGGGTTCCTTCGGCATCAAGATGGATCGTTGGCCGAATAAAAGAAGAGAGGTTCGATGTGCAGTGATGAATTGATAGAGTAGATAGATAACCTAGTGTAGCTAGCTTGTAGATTGTAGAGTTTTGTTGAAGAAGATAATAGGAAATTTTTGAAAGGCAAGTCTGAATGCCCTGAGCTTTTCTAAGTGTATCAAGAGGGATATAATTCTGGCTGAAGAATAACATACAGGGATATCATGATATTTATACGAGAAGGTGTATGGGTGATTTTTGGGAATGCTAATAATAGGGACGGAGGTCTGGAAAATTAGTAACTAAGGGGATGAAAGATAGTACTATCTGTGGAGCAAATAGTGCTGGATTTTTTGTTTTGGATAGTGGAAAAAATCTGGAAAATAATCAGTCGTCAGGGGGAAGAAAATAGTGAATGGGGGAATTGAAAGTATAATTTTTGATGACAAGTAAAAAAAGATAATAGAGAAAAATGTCTGTCTATTTGACATAATAATGTGAAAGCCGCTCCTTCTTCTCCTATCCCATATGTGATCCGATTATTGGATATGTTTGATGCGTCCCTTGATCTTAAATTCTGTGTCATTATCATCCTCATACGACCCTCTATAGTTGCAACATCTTTTCTGTTCTATTTTTATTATTCCAGTGGTTCAGGCGCCTGCTTGCCATGTAACCGGGCCGATCGATTATCGGTGACATGTGTGCAGGGTAATCATGTGCGTTACCCATCTGTCTGTACTCGTGATGTCATAGCACGTCTACGACTCACGCGAGTGGGTCGAGTGTTGTCTCGTGGTTTCCTCCTTGAATATAACAGACAAGACTCCTTTTTAAACATTATTCCCAACTTTTTATGACTGGGGGAAAGAAAGAAAGAAAGAAAAAAGGGTTATAAAAGGATAAAAGAAAAAATGACATCACAATGTTTATTACAGCATCTTTTTATCACAACACACTTCTTTCAGTCCCTCGGTAAAGCTCTTGACATGATATTGCATTTCACCTTGGGTTATCACCCTGAAGGCAATGGTCAAACTGAATGTGTTAACCAAACATTGGAACAGTACATTTGAGTGTATTGCAATTATCAGCAAGACAATTGGTCTGACTTGCTACCACTTGCAGAATTTGCTTATAACAATGCCCCTAGTGCTACTACGGGTATTTCACCATTCTAGCCAACAAGGGCTATTACCTGAACCTCATGGTTCACCCCAAATGGGACCTCACATCCTCCCAAGCTCAAGATTTTGCTATTGACCTTGACCTGCTCCATGCTGCCTTGAAAGAGGAGATTAAACTCACTCAGTCTTGGTACCAGGTCTCAACTGATGCTTAGCATGCTCCGGCCCCCAAGTTTGCCATAGGATCCTCTGTGTTTGTCAAAGTGTGATTCTTCTGAACCACTCAGCCCTTGAAGAAACCTGCTGAGAAGTACCTCGGCCCCTTTGAGATTATTGCGCAAGCTGGTTCCCACTCTTACACTCTTTGGCTCCTGGACAGTATGCACACAGTCCACCCAGTCTTCCATGTCTCTATGCTTGAACCTGCCACCCCCACCAGTTGAAATTGATGGTGAGCCCAAGTATGAGATTTCTGAGATAATGGACTCTAAGATTGACCGCCATCAAAGACCCTATAACCTCCTATACCTGGTCCATTGTCTTATGATATGTGGTTTACCTATATGATTGGAGAATATAATTCAAGCTTCAAATGAAGCTGAATTGAGCAGAGGTCTGATATAAGGGAGGATATTTAAGATAATCACAATCAATATATGCAATATATCTTGGTAACTACTTTAACAGAAAACTTCAAACTAATTGTGTGGGGTGAGTGTTATAACTACTGAATTTATCATGCAAGATTTGAGCTATTTAACTAATTCTGACTAGTGTAACAAATATTTCTCGGATCACTTATGTAATGTGATGGCAGGGATGAAGGTACAGAAAGTAACAAACAAAAGGTTGACTACATGGGATGGGGGGCATGACACTGGAAGTAGTCAATGTAAAGCATAATTTGACACTGACATAGGAGTAAAATATTTCTTGGTCATCCTACATACAGTGATGGCAAGGTAGGGACGTCCCAAGATGACACACATCTAATATTAGATATGAGGCATCTATATGATGTCTGCATGTGTGGGGTAGATCAATTGGAATCAGACCTGATCTCTGATGTGATCGAAGGTACACTCAGCGTGTGTTCAATCCATGTGCTGGGATAGTGATGGATATGGCGTCATGGGCTCGGTCCTACATATGTTTGGCCTTGGTGATGGGTATCGAGTGGGATAGAGATAGGGTTTAATATAGAATATACTGAAAACATCGCTAGATAATATCCCAGTGTCTTATCACTGGGGTTCATCAGTGGCATCATTATTGAAGTATTTTGTTTAATATCTTTTTATTGAATTTATATTCATAACACATTGGGCTGGTTATGAAGGCACTGATGAAGAGACATCTTGGATCCTCACAACCAAGTTGGGCCATGCAACTGAGATTGTTATAGACTTCCATTGTGCTTACCCTGCCAAACCTGGACCTTGGCCCCCTGACCCAATCCATATTTCTTCTTATGTTACTATCATAATCAATTTTGTAATTAGTTTCTTAGCTACATCACTGAAGCACCAAAATTCATTCTCTTTCCCCTTCACATTCCTATCCTACATCTATGTTTCCTGAACCTGAACTCCAAAAACCTGAAAAACCAAAAAATTCACTTATGTTCAGTCATGCTTGATTTTTGTTGTTCACTGAATTTGATTTCTAGTTACTAGTTACATTAAGCATCTTTCAAAGTTTCCTCCTGCCCCTCCTCAGTCTCCCTGACCTCCTCAGTCTCCCTGACCTCCTCAGTCTCCCTGACCTCCTTAGTCTCTTTCTCCATCTTTTTCTCCTCTGCAGTTTTCTTCCATCACTTTCTCCTTTCCTTTCCCCTTCAGATCCTGTTTCTTGGTTTCTGCTTCCTTCCCCATATCCTCTGCCCTGTTCTTGGTCCCCTTTCCCAATTCCTGCCCTTCATTATCTGTCTTCACTCCTGTCCCTGAGACCCCTACCTCCACTTCTGAACCCATGATCCCCAAATCCCCAACCCCCAAATCCCACACCTCAGCACCAGCCCATGTCTCAGGCCCCATGCTCAACCCTTTGCCTGATCCCTTTGGCCACTTGGTATTGCCCCAAGGCCTCAGATTGGCCTTACTAGCCACCAATCACTCCAGCAATGTTGCCAAATAACTGAACACCTCAGCCATAAAAAATTGTGACTTCACTGCCAACTTGGCCAGTGTCATCCACTCCTCTGCCCACTTCTTCTCCTCTAGCTGTTCTTGGTACATCTGGAGAAGAATGGTCAGGATATCCTCATGGATATCCACCAGGAGCCACCTTGGCTCCACCAACACCATCCCTGCCTTAGGCTGAACCCCAGGGGTGCATGCCCTTTTCTGCATTGGCTTGGCCTCTGATGATTCATCCTCTGACTCAAGGATGCTCTGACTTCATTTTGGAGCCACTGCAAACAAGCGCTGAACTTTTCAGGCATTGCACCTTTGGCAGGCCTTGCCCCTGCCTCAGATGCAGTTTTCCCAATGCTTCTGACACATGTTGCACTTGATCACCTCCTTGTCACCATCAGAAAGGAACTTGACCAAAATATTGGTCTACTCACTGGCTACTTCCCCTTCAGTCCTTTCAGGACTGCCCCCAAGCTCCACCAGCCCTCTTTCGAAGGCCCAGCCATGGGAGTATGAGGGCTCTGTCATGAACAAGTTTATTCTACTATAATGCTGAGCGCCTAAGCGGAACCACTTCCTCAATTGTCTCATCAGACGACCAACATCTTTTCATACTCTGAGCTGAACCATCATCTCCATCATCAACTATGTGCTTCGCTGCTACCATCACTCATGCATCCACCCCATCACTCCCCATGCAGATGCCGCCAATCATTCGGGTTCCATCACCTGCCCACATTAGGCGACAATCTGGCAGAACTAGCACAGGTACCATGGACTGGGAAAGCATTGATCCTCATGAACTCTTCTTCGATCCCAACTCAGGACGAGTTGAGTTACCGGCGCATCACATTCCCCATGAACATGAAGACAAGCACAGCGTGGAGATTGAGATATTGGAAAGTGGTGTCGGCTCCCCATATGATCCTTACCATTTCGAGTATTCCGTTTATCCCCCTCGACCACTTAATTCTACACCACCTCCTTCAATCAGATCAGCAGATC